>JBAJNP010001320.1:0-37196 GCA_036877545.1 Yasuhikotakia modesta | reverse complement strand
TGAATATGTGGACACAAATGTGTATAATGACATAATAACACAATCCTAACATAATTTCTGGGGACACCTCCTGTGTCCTTATAAGCCAAATTGCTTAGAAACATACCAAATGGTGAATTTTTGTTTATTTAAAATTGCCAAAAGTTTTTTTTGTGAGGGTTAAGTTTAGAAGTAGGGTTAGGAGATATGTACAGTTTGTACGGTAGAGAGAGAGGGAGAGAGACTATACATATTTACATGTGTGTCTTTGTGATTAATGTCCTTTTTCTGCCCTCAATTGCTTGTAAATTTTGGAGCAGTTACTGCAATGTTTTCCTTCCTCCAGAGTTTAGAAGCTCATTCATGTGCTTTGGACACACGGAAGACCTCAATTAGAGCAATAATTTGGCTGTGCTTAAAGACCATTACTGCGATTGGTGCACAGGTTGATGAGGAATAGCCATCCCACTGGGAGAAAAGACCAGCTGGTCAGAGGAGCAGAGGAAGAATGAAGAACATGAAGTTTCCTGAGAAAAAGGGCAGCTCAAAGCCCCAGCCCTGATAAACTTGACCCCTCTAAGGGGCCCACAGCTTTAACCCCAATGCCTGACACTGTAGATTAGATCAGGATAAATTGGCAACTTTTTCTTGGAGAAAATTGGGAGAGAGAGGGAGAGAGAGAAAGAATGAGTGTAAAGTGAAAGAAATCATATGTTAGCCATGTGTGCATGTGTCAAATTATATAATACAATAAAACGTAGAAGGTCTTAAAGGTGAACTGTTGTTCATTTTTTAATTGTATACATTATGTTGAAATCAATTGACCACAAGACAAAAGGATCAGCCAACAAAGAACTAATAGGACATTAAAGTGATGTACTCTATTAAAGTACATCATAGAGGCAGTTTGGTTTTGGTATGGCTTCAACATGGAGCCCTTGTGTCATATGTGTAGGTCTGAGATTCTCAGAAACACATGATCTGATTTCTGTTCCAATACCAGTCATGCACACCCTAATGTAATAATGCAATCTGACACAATATCACATGCAGTGAACGCCTATGTAACTGTGTTATGGTGAAAAAACAGCTTTTCCATTCTGGTTTTGGTAAATAAATAAAAGTAACTCAGATATCATTGTGCACTCATACATCTGTGTTATAATTGCTACTAATAATATACACTTGACCTCACACTTCTATTATTACAGTGTGCCTGAGTGTGATCTTACGATTTTAACAACAGAATTTATGTTTATCAATAGAATAAACTTCTCCAGTGCAGCTCTGAGGTTTATCGCACACTTTGAGGTGAACATCATTAGCATGACCCACATGTGTCATGTGTCTGTGTGTCTTTTTAGATGAATGAAAACACCCAGTGAAAATTACACACTGGCATTTTCAGAGGAGCATAACTTCTTACACAAATACACAAACAAACAAAGCCAAAGCATAGCTAAGGTCTCAAAATTGCTATGTGTGTAACCATCAAATTACAAGGCAACATAATAGTTTATGCAGCTAGAAAACCATAATTATGTATTGTGGCTTGTAATTGGTGGGCTCTCAAATTTAAGTCAATTCTAGATGCTAAATATCTTTCTGTTAATTTGCTCCCACTTTTATTATTTTTTGACATACTTGTTGTGGTGTGATAAATCCATGAGTGTTATATATATACACACCACTTTATATATTATATATATATATATATATATATATATATATATATATATCACTATAAAATTATATATGTATATGCACAATAATGAAATATTCATAATCATAAGTAAAGTGTTCAGAAACCAAAATTGCTTTCACAGAGAAATTCCTGACCTTATGGTTACACTGACTCTTTAGATCTTTGGGTTGATGCTCTATATAATGTTTAAAATCTTTTTAATCTTTTTTTACAGGCTTAAACATTCCAAGAAAACATGATGTTGCCTAGAGACCCACAAATTATGTAAAATGTGCTCTGTATACATTTACATAGCCCTCACTTCAAAAGAACTTGTGGTAGCACTACGCCCACATATACCTCAGTATAAATTGGCAGCTAAATCTTCAACAGAATTGTTAGAACCACAACATCCGTTTCTGCTACAAAATTCCAAAAAATGAGGGTTCCGGTAACCAAGCAAACAGATTTTACAGCATATTTTTAAGGGTATTATCAAAAATAGTTTTGACATACACTGTCCCTCAACCCAAATAGTAAAAAGACAGAACTATTCAGGCCAGATTCTGTCAGTAATATTGTGTTTAGTGAAGTAAATCATAGCATTTATGAAAGCAGTGTCAGGTCCTATTAGGTTTGACGCTGTGCTTGCATTCTGAAATCACTGACAGAGGCAGAATGGAGTTAATTAGATACAGGAGAGCTCCAGCAGTGGGTTCGCTGAACTGTGGCTATGGGATCAAACTTCACTAATCTAGGTTTGGGAGAAAAACATGGGCTTGTGGTTTCTGGATGGCTCTGGACTGGCTATGGTGCTGAAAGCAGACCGCTGGAGCAAGTGTCGGAGAAAGGTTTGTGAACGATGGTTTGAATGCAGCCAAAAAGTAAATGAGAGGACTCATTTAAAATATTTTTGTGGGTGTGAAATTTAGAAAACAATTCAGCTTTGGACTGTTAAACTTTTCTCTATGTATGACACACGCACACAATTTTCCCAGAGTTCCACATTGTCTCTAATATGTGTGGACAAGTGAACTGGATATAATGTGAGAGGTTGGAGAAACACATTATCCTGTGACGGGAAGACAATGGGGCATATGAGCAAACGTGAAGGAGGGTATGTGATCCGATACTTCCACATCCCTGCTGGGCACCTACATCTTCTGCATTTTCTCCTGGAAAAGCTTATGGAAAAATAAGCTTTGACTTCTTCTGCACCAGAAATCATTTTGGTTAAATGCATATAAAAGTACAAAATACATTTTTTTTACTGTTGATCATACAAGCTGATTGAGAATTTGTGTAAAGTTAATTTACTAAAAGTAATGTTACTAAAAAAATTAATGAAATTGACTAGACTCAAAAATGAATCACACTAGAAAATTTTAATGGCAAAAATATTCTCATAAATGAACAGTCCAGGACAATAAAAAGGGCATCTGGGGGTTATTTTATAGGTCTCTCTTATAACAAAGATATGAATCAAGGCTGTGCAAATGTGATGAAATCCTTGAACATATTGAAAAATGTGTTCCCAGTCAAAGTTTGGACGAGTTCACCTCTGGCTTTCCTCCACACTCCAAACCTAGAACAATGTGAACCAAACCCAAGCACCAGAACTTATGATGTTTTAATAAAAATGCTCATAAACTACTTTCGAATGTACTCACATACACACACGCATTGTATTACAATGCATTCATAAATTAAGCATGTCTCAAGGTATTTATTAAAGTTGGAGTAGCATGGCCATTGTCTTAACAATAAATCTTGTTTCTAGTACAAATTACGTTATTCTGTGATAGGTTTGGGTTTAGGGGTAGTGTGAGAGAATAGAAAATACAGTCTGTACAGTACAAAAACATTACATCTACAGTTCATTCCATAAGAATGTCCATCTTGCAGTGGTTTTGTATATTGGCTATTATAAAAAAAATGTTGTAAATAAGGATAGTTTGCTGTGAATTCTATCAAACAATAGTTTGATATTTATATAATAATTTGTTTTTTACATTTTTCCAAAAAGAAAGAAAGAAAGAAAGAAAGAAAAGATTTTATAATGCATATAATATAATAAATGTTATTTAAATTAACGTCACATGCAATACATTTACCCCAAATGTTAACGTAAAACTTTTAACATTTAACTTACACACTAAAAATATGCAACTATTCTTTAAGACACAAGATGGCGCAAAAACTTGCGTAGTATTGCATCGTATATACTGTATACTGCCTTCGATGTCCTAAACGTTCAGCATTTAATATCCAGTTTGTGAACAAAAGCATTTCAGTGAATAGCATACGAACTGTGCATGCCTCAGCGTGGGGTACAGATATAATTTAGTGAACATAGTCCTGCTATCAAGTAATACTAATTGTTTTTATATATTTATAAAAAAAATTCTTGTCATTGAAAATTGAAAGAGTGCATTGCTTTCCAGAAAGCGATATTCCTTGCTTTGCTATTTGTTGTACGCAACGCAATTTTATACATATAGTCATTGGGGTGTTCCATGTATGCAGAAAAGTGCACACTGTGCGCATATTAATAGTAAATACTTCATAATCCATCTCTTCATCCATCCGTTAATTGTATCAGAGTATAAAGAGAACAGCAAATTTTCATGACAGCGCAAATCTGATGACAGATTCTATAATCACAGTCATGTGTCATCGATGTGTCATCGATGCAGGGCTGTTTTTAATTGGTATTTAAAGACCATCTTGCTTGTAAACATCTACATTATTGTAGGCAGACATGAGTCAAAACATATAAAAGACAGATACGTTGTCTAATAAACAGCTGTCAACATTGAGCTGTAAGCCATGTTTATATCACAACACTGTGGGTTTTCACTGTGAGGGAAAGTTTGTCTCTGTTTTCAAGTCTATTTTCTCTAATAAAATCTAGTGTTGATAGTGTTGTGTGTTACTATGTATGACTTAGTGCTGTGTCTACTAAAATAGATTAATTTTACGCTATTGTCTGGAAATACCTGCCTTATATAAATATAAGGTCTTAAAAGCAACGCACTGCATCTCTGCACCACTAGATGATGCAAGTGTTTCACTTTCCACAGTTTACGGGTATTTTAATAGGTATATAATTGTATTTGTAATATAAATATTATATTACATTGTGAATCGACTCATTGAGACACTGTCAGTCATTACAAGATACAAATACAAGATAATAGAACATTTTTAAATTGTGAAGGAAATCAGATAATACGTGGTTTGCTCATGTCGATTTGCCATGTTTTGCCATTATGTGCGAAATGTTCAATACAAATAAGCATGTCAAGCCCGGCCTTGCCTATGGAAAAACATCAAATAAACAATCCACCCAGTTAAGGGGTGGATATATGGGATGGACGTATGTGTATTTAAACATTAAATTGCCACACATTTAACCCAGTGACAGCTGACCGATTATGAACGTATAGCTATACATACAGCTAAAATGATGCTCTATAGCGCCCCTTCAGGTGTAATTCTCGCGGTCTTACTACCAAAAGCGCCGTACCATGTACATTGTTTCAATCCTCCCATTTCCTGCAACAGAACACTTCCATGTCTCGCTTGAAGGCTATGCTGCTTTGTCGTTTAACACCACATATTGCCTGCTACCTGGACACTGACAGCAATGGAAATATAAAGGTAAGCGACTTTTATTGGCTTTTATCGAAGTAATGAACATGTTACTGGTGCCATCATGCTGCACTGTTAGATCGCGTGAGTAGTGAAAATGTGATCAGGTTTCTTAAATATGCTTATGGAACCAGCAATGTAGGACGTGCATTAAATGAAACATTATTACTCTAAGCGACTGCTCAGTGTATTTCGCTTTTTCTGTTGTCTTTCGCTTGTCGTGGTTAATACTGGGAAACGTGTGATCAAGAGCAGTTCCTTACATGCACACACAGCGCAACGCCGCGTTCACTTGACAACACCAAACGCTGTACACGGTTGCTATTCCCTACTGCTTTCAAGAACGGAAAATATGAACGAAAGCACTCTCTTTATCCAGCGTGGTGTTTATTGGTTTTTGTGTGTATTAGTTTCTTACTTACTGGTTAAGCCGTTTAAACGCGTGCACACACTGATTGATATGCAGCGAGTTGGTTAGAGTCTCGGAGCAAATTAGGTTTTATACCAGTGCACACGAGTCAAGTAGACGCGGAACCTTAACGCACAACTGGGACTTGTACGCGCACTTTGCACACACGCCTTTCCTTCTATTTGTCTGTCTCTCTGCAGAGCAAATATGAGAGGGGTTCGCCACAAACTGTCATTAGGTTGACAGAGATGGGCTGCTGATTTGGGAATCCCGGAGAGCAGGAAGCCCAGCAGCACCATGACTGTTTTCAAACAGGAGAATGTGGAGGATTATTATGAGATTGGAGACGAGCTCGGGAGGTACGTAATATTTTACCGAATTAGGGTGTGAGGTGAATTCTGTTTTGTGTAGATTTTGTTTTTGCAAGAATAAGCTGCGTTGTTCACGTGTTTTCGGAAACAGCAGTTTTATTTAGTGATTTTTGGATGCATCTAGTTTAATTACCGTGCACAAAACCATGAAAAGCCATTTCCCTGTGGATAGATCTTCATACATTTCCATCTGTAATGACCCTGCATGTATAGATTAATGGGGTTCAGGTGGCTGGTGAAGGTCCAGCATGCAGATTTCTGTTCTAGAAAGCTCAACTTGACAGGTTGATCAAGACAAATTGGGTTAGTCTGCTAGGATATAACTCGCTGACAATTAGATTTTTACTTCATAATTTGACTGTTAAAGACATCCAGCCATGGATTGATGTAATTTTGCACAATATTTTATCTTCTTTACCAGTTTACATTAAAGTCTGTGAGTCCTTTGGTTGTGAAATACCAGTTGTATGTGTAATATTTCATGATTGGCGGTTGGATGTTCTTTTGAAATGGTTTTCATGAGAATGCAGATTCTTGGATTCTCTTTGACTGCTGTTGTGTGGGTGATAAATCACCACGCATATATGGATGAGTTTGTTCCTTGTGTGGGTTGTGGGAAATCGGCTCTTTTGTATTTAGGTGAAATATATGTTGGTGTTCACATAGCAGTCTATAAGACGCTAAAGTCAGTTGCCTAATGGAACGTACTAAGGAATTTGAATAGATTGTTTAAATGTCTTGTGCTAAAGGTTCCTGAGACATACCGTTGTCTCCCATTAGCTCTAACTGTATAATTGACATTTTAAGAAGTTACTGCAAGACAATCCTGCTGTGAAGTAATAGCTACCAGTGTAGCTGTACTGGTCTAAACTGACCAGTTTACTTGTTGCTGAATTAAAAAGCTTTTTTAATAGAGAAGCAAGGAAGCAGTATTGTGTTATATGTAGGAATTGTATCTTTCATGTATTTGCGTTTTCATTGGTTATTTAGATATAATATTGCTTGCATATTCATGAGAATTGATTATATGCTGTGTGTTAAAAAGATGTGTTTTAGACACTCGTATGACATTTGTGTGATGTGACCTTTACATATTCAAAAATATTTGAATAGTATGAAGATAGAACATTTAAATATCATGGTTTCACCATGACAACTTTTTGACTAGTAATGAGGTTTAGCCAGGGCTATGCAACAGATTACCAATCGTGCTGTTGACATTGGGCAATGAATGGATTGCATCTTGTTGAAGCTATCTGTGACCATGCTTACAAAGCACAATGGGACCACTAACAATTAAAGCACAATGACACATTTTAGGTTCGCTATTTCATTCTGCATTACAAAAATACCCCCATCTGTCCCCCACTTATCCAAACCTCCAAATCAGGGCAAAGAACATCATGCGCTGTTCTCAAATCAGCCTTCAATTAATTAACTCTCCTCAGGAGAATTCGGTGTTTGGCTTTGATGGCCATCCAAATGGTTAAATAGTTAAGGATATACCCCTGCCCACAGAAGTGAAGCATTAAATAGCTTCACATGAGACAGTGCTTGTGTGCAACTCAGGCTGTGAGGTTAAACACACAGACCCTCTTGATTGGGCTCATGGGACTGTGGTCCTCTATGAGCAGGTTTTTATTTTCTTCTGCTGGGAACTGCTCTGGGTGGTCCTTAACAGTAGAGAAAGAGCCGTGGTATATTAGCCCAATTATACTGGCCCAAAAGTTGGGAAAGGTGAACTTTGTGCAAATGTGTACCACTAGCAGCACTAAATAAAATAGCAGAAATTATTCTTATTTTCAAACAGGTTTCCCAAACACTCCCCCACTTGACTTTACAAACACCAATATCGATTTTTCCAAACTTATGCACTTTATTTGAGTCAATATTGTTGTGTTGGGATGCTTAAACAAAACATGTTTAGACAACACCATGAGTCATAATGTTTACACATTTCCAGAAAATCAAGTTGCTTTCTACTGTTGTACAGGGCTAATGCACATTTTTTAAAGTATTTAACATTGGAAAACAACCTTTGTACCAATAAAATCTGCAATTTTAAAATTGTATTGGAGAAAAACAGAATTTGCTCCACAGAAGCAGCTGACAACAATATCTGAATGATTTTTCTTTTTATATAACTTTCTTGTTATGGTTCCCATCACTGTTTTACTCTACCTATGTACAATAACCTAACATCCTTCTGTCTGTCTTCTGTCTGTCATCCTTCTGTTTTTTGTAGAATAGATTGTTTGGCCCACTTCCAAAAGATAAGTATCCTATTTAGCGTTAATGCTAACTCTTCTTAAGTGAAGATGAATACTCAACCAATAAGCAGCTAATCTCTTTTTCTTACTCTGGAATGATATCTGTGTTTCTCTATTACATTAAGTGTAAGCTTGGCTGCCCCCAGTCTGTTCTTCCACTAATTGGTTCCCCTTTGTGTCTATCTGCTCTGTGTGTGTGTGAGAGAGGGGAGGGGCAGATTTGTACTGAAGAGGCAGTGCTTTACTACACCATCTGATCGTGTAGTTTTGAAGAGCATGCTCCTGAGAACTTATTACTAAGTCTTTGCTGCTAATGAGAGTCCTGCAATGAGATCCATAGCAGTTTTGAGTAGGGCCACTTTAACAACAGCCCCACCCCCTTGTAATGATATGCAAAATATGCAGGTTGTTTGGTGTTGACCTATATTTGTGCCCCATTGGAAAGTGTGCTAGTGTGGTGGTGTAACCAGAGTCGGATTTAACTTTCCAAGTTTTTCTGCTCACAAAAGGACTTGTTGTTAATGAAAGTTTTGAAGTGTGTAAATCAATAAATTCTGACAGCTATAATGTTTCCTATAATGCCATTTGTTTCCTCTTCAAAGGAAAACGTATTTTGTGATCACGATGCACATTTACAATTTGCAGCATATCCTGAGTTTCAATGTTTACACACAGCCCAAAATTATTGCAAACTATTATGAGATTAAAGTCTAAACATAATTCTTGTATATTTGCAATGAAGGACACCTGCACGCTATTCCCGACTGAAGATTTGAACAGATGTGCGCCTTTAATGCTTTATTTAAACCGATGTTTATGATATAATTCAACTGTATTCTTAGCTGCTGGCAGGCGTTAATTGCCCACCTTGAGTGTGGCTGAATGTTAGACCCTTCTCATCATGCTGAAAATGTCCAGACAGCCATAATTCCATTCACAGATTGTAGTGCTTCACTGCAGCTCATGGTCTGTGTGTGTGTGTTAGTGTGTGTATGTGGGGGCATGGTGAGTGAAGTTTGGGTGTTTCTAGTGAAGCCTAATGAGAAAGTGGTGAAAAGTGTGAGAATGTGCATGAGATCAGAGGGTTTGTGAGAGAGCGCAGCCAAGAGGGTCCCGGTGCACTGCAAGACAATCCTGCTGTGAAGTAATAGCTCTGACCAGTGAAGCATGTGTAAGACGAGAGAGAGGCTTTTCCCTGGCCTTCATTGGCTGTTCAGTACATTGAATACAGCATTTGAGAATGCAGAAGAAATCTTTCTCTTCAACCATCCAAACCAACCATCCTTGTTGGGGTTTCCTGGATAGTTCAAAGGTTAACCGGACACATCTGTTAATCGGTGCCAATAGTTAAACATGGTTAGTCAGTGACAAAAGTGTGCCCAATTTTTAATAGTTGTTTATGGACTGTCAGAGTTAACGGGTTTATAAATCTTGTTAATTTAGTTTGGTTAATGCTTTTTTTTTGTCTAATGCATTTATTCAAAATTGCATTATAACTGTTTCATTCTGTGCATGTGATTTCTAAAAATAAATCAGAACTATTAAACTGTATTGCAAAAGACAAAAAAACACAAACGTTCCTAGCAAAGCACATTTACGGCACTGCACTAAACTTGTAGTGTAACCGAAACAACAGAAGATCTGGTCTTATCCGGTCTTCCAGTCTACAGTATTTAACAGAGAAGCTGGTTTACAGGTGATGGATGGATGCAGAGGGAAGTTACTTTGTCATGCTTGCTGGTAGCCTGTGTTGTGTAAACACATTGAAGCATGTTTCATTTTGTGCCACTCTTTGGCAGCTGATTGACTATTGCACATGAGAGTCATTATTTTTTAAATAACAGTTCAGTTTTATTCCTTCATTTATTGAGCAAGTTACAGTTTATATTTTATAATGAGCCAACAGTGTGTTCATCAGGACCTGATTCTATGAGGCAGTTGTCACCATAATACATAATACTGAAAACTGAGTGATGATTCTCAGTAGAAGACTTTTGTGATTGGTATTGCATCTCGTAGATGGCTTTATCACAAGCTGTGATGCAGCATTTCCTGCGGCATATCTGTGAATATTCAGCTATACATTTGTTTGAACAGGTTATGAATTCTTCTCACACTTTCTGAGAGTGCTGTTACACTGTTAGTGCTGTTGCTAAGCTACTGGCAAAGTGATGTTGTGAAAAGAATTTAGACTCTCTGTGCTGGATATTAAGAGCTTTTCTTAATATCTTGTATGTCATTGTTATTGCCTTGTTGACCATTTTGCCATCTTATAGGTTCCATTTTATCTGTTCAGTCATTTTACAATAAGTAACCCCATTTATTTTAACCCCATTTATTACGGCAAGCGGTATTTCGTCACATTTCTTTTGTATTGCTGCTTGAAACGAGTCCTGAATAGTTAATGCTGTCTAATCACCTTTATGTGGGCATTCCAAAAAGCTTTTTCTTTGTAATTGAAGAATTATGAGGGGGGGGGTTCAGTTACCATATCCTAAGTAACTGTTAATACGTCAGTGCTAAAGATACAGAATTGGCCTTCATTCACTTTAAACGTGTATCTTTCGACGGTAAGCAGTACCTGTCGAAACCAGGTAAATGTCAGTTTCTGTCTACATTGGGGCATTTGGAAAATAAGGCCCAGAGTAGACTTCAGGTCTCCTCCCTTGGGTTGCTATGGGAACTACCCATTTATCCTGTTCTTTTCAGGCGTAGCTATCAGTTAGGCTTGGTCATCTGTGCGGGGCTTCCTCCATTAGCAATGCTTCAGTAAATGAGTTCTGATTAACTAAATGTGAGACACAAAGAGAAAAAGTCATCTGTGTTCATAGGAGAAGCTGAGATAATCTGAAAATGCAGATTTTCTGATTGGTAACAAAATTTCAATTTGAATTACAAATGAGAACGTAAACAAATACCATTTCAGAAAAATGGTATTAAATGCAATAAAATCAAGAGAACCTTTTAATTTTGTTGATTTTCTTTATCGTTATTTAACTGTTAAAAGTAAAAATTCCAGTGTTGTCACTGGAATACAACTTAATTGTATTTTGTTGATATAAATTTTTATTTTAATGTTTGCCAAAAAAAGTTTTATTGACCACAGCATTTTACCACTGCAAAACATTTTTTAAATGTTTGGAAATTGAGGATAGTAATTGTTCATTTTTGCCTATTCTTGCTTGTTTTAAGGTTAACAGTGGCCATCGTTGTCTGATTCTCATTCTCATAATGGGCCATACGTTTTCAATAAGAGCTCTGGACTGCAAGCAGACAGTCAAGCACACCCCTTCTAGTGTGTGGAGTGTCTCTTGTAGCACATGCTGAATGAGGCTTGACATTTTCTTCCCAGGAAAGATGTCTTCTTGATGGCAGTATATGTCTCTGTACAATCCCAGCATGCATCTTTACAGCTGTAGTACTTTCAAACAATGCATAAGTCAACCTATTCGTGTCACATGCACTTTTCTCATAGTTTCTAGAACTGTTGGCAGAAGTTCTCACTTTTTGTCTCAAAGTTTGCATCACATAAACTGGGAATATTTTTTCTTCTAGGAACATCTATGGAGAATGTTCCGGCCATCAGTATTTATTGTATGAGTGATATTTATGATTATTTCACAATGATTATTAATCATTTCTATCAAAAACTCTACTTACAATAAATATTTTAACGATTATTGATTTGGGTATCTACTTAAATCTAAATCGTTGTTTGGCTTTTCTCATTCTTTAAAGGTTTTCAATTATTCTATGAGGGCCGTAAATGGCTTAAACAACGTCTCTGTCGGCTGGCTTACGTCACTTTAGAGATCCTGCTCTCAGTGTGACTACAGCCAGGAAAATGCTAGGAGAGGATCACCCTGGTTCCTGGTTTCTATAATTTAGTTTCTAGAACGACCCAGTGTGAAAGCAGCTAATGATGTACCCTTATACCATGTAAACAGATGTTTGCTTTTGCACATGTCAGTGATAAAAGTCTGGTTGGCCCCTTTCCTCTTTGGAACCAAAACTCAGTGTGTTTGTCCCAAAAACAAGCTGAAAGTGGACTTGTCCAACCACAGCACACATTTCTGCTGTCTTTTAAACCATCTGAAATGAGCACTGGCCCAGGGAACCTGCTACCTATCTTCCTGCTAATAGTGGACTGTTTTGAAACAATTTAACTTGGATATTCTGTAATGTTTTCACTTTTATGTTGCCTCTATTCCAACCTTTTAAGAGTGTGTTGTAATATTTACAAAATACAAGTTGGCCAGTGAAAACGTAGAATTTTTTATTTTTTTTTAAATAAATTTATCAGTTAAAAAAGGTTAAAGGGGATTAACAAACAACAGATACTTGGTATTTGTAGCATTATACAAAATATCTTGGCTTTTCTGGAAATGGAGTTTGTGTTTTAGCTGAATTTTGACACAGGACTGAAGGTTAGTAATGGCTACTTGAGACCGAGACATACACTTCTGCTTCTAGTTCATCTTTGCACAATGTGCTCTTTGTAACTTTAAATCCTGCAAAAAGGACAAAATTGCATTCCATTGACATGTGAAATACCTTCCTAGACAAATGAATGAGGGATGACGTGGTTTCCCTAAAGGCACAACAATAACAGAAGTGCACCATTAAGACAGTCAGTCTGGTTAAACACTAGTCCTTGAGAGAGGGTGATTTTTAATATTGCTCTAAGTTCAGCCTGAAGTTGTAGGGACATAATGCAACACTTACAATGTTGCTGATCACTTACAATGTTGTTTCTGTATTAGCTGCATTGATGCGGTACTTCAATGGAAAAACACAATGTCAGTTAATTTTATGGGACAGTTGCCTCTTATGAACTTGCTAGAATGGGTTGTTAATAAATGTTTCACAGAAATTTGAGAAAGGAAACTGACATGCACACGTCTAAATGCTGCATGTAGTAAGATTGCTTATGCTGATTCTACATGCACAAACCCAGACAGTCTTCCTCCAAACCCAGTATCCTCAGATCAAATCAGAGTGTGTCAGCTACTCCAACCACAGCTCTGTTTCCTTGGTTACTCATGTGTGGCACTACGGCAGAGTTATTGCATAATGTGTGAAGTTTGGGTGCTAAAGATTAATGGGCTCTGTTCTCTCTGAAATGTCCACCCACATTCATTTTTCACTAATGAACCAGTACGAGTCACAAATTATTATCATTCCAAATTATTCAGATCTAAATGGGGCTATTTCTTGTGCCAAAATATAGGTGAATACCCACCATTGCCATTAGGCAAACACAGTACATGCAGTTTGCCTTGAACAGTTTCACTATGGTAACTGATACATCTGGACAGATGTTTACACACTGTCAAATATATTTTAAATATTTGGAAATGATGTGTATGCTACAGTATAGGTGTATGTATCCAAAACTTTGTAGGTATCAAAGTATATCTGAGTAAAGATATTAGTATGTAAAGTTTGTGAAAGTTGTGAAAGAAATGTTTTTGTTTCACATTTTTTAATGTAAAATTCAGTTGTCTTGTAAAAGTGTGGTAAACACAAGCCAGGTTTATTTTCTTATTTTTGTACTAGAGCAACAGGCTGGAGAAGTCTTTTCAGACTGCCAAACACTTTCCAGCAGACTGTTCTCTGACCCAAACAAAAATATGTAACCAGCAGTATAAAGAATTTTACAGAAAATATTTACAGGAAATACAAGAAACATTTACAGTTTATATTCCTTAATGTAAAGGTGTCAAGCATTTTAAATTTCATATCTAAAGCTTGTTTAGCATGCAGAGCTCAAATTCATCAACCAAACAGAATTATTTACCCTAGTACAATGTTAATTTAAAAATTTGTATGGAAATGTAGACAGATTTTGTCCTTGGTTGTCTCTACATGAGACAACTGAAACAATGATTGTTTTCAAATAACTCTGTCCCGCCCCCCTCACCTGGGTTTAAATGGTAAGCCACACATTTAGTCCCGCCCACAAAGTCACATAATTGATTAAGCCAGAGTTGCTGTTTAGAGAGATAAACAGCAATGTTATGATGGCGCCACAGAGCAGTACTACAGTTTTCTAAAAAAAATGCAATGCTTTAAACCAAACGTGTCTTTTGACTTCAAAGTTGGGATCAAAATAGCAGGTTTGTTAAATGTTAACTATCGATGAAAGAGTGCATTTGCTGGAAAACTGGTAGACAGCCTAGATGGACCAGAGCCTGTACTTTTCACACTGTTTTAAAATCACTCTATTAAACTGAATGTGAGCTTTCATTTTGGTATACTACATGCAGCATTTTTGCTATTTTAAAACCTCTCAGATGGATAATGATGCTCATTTAGCATGTTATGACTGATAGCTAATTAAGCTAGTTGCATGGCATTTTCACATAACAAATGATCACAAGATTATACATATTTAATTCTAAAAACAAAAGCAATTAATTAAAAAAAGTTACTATGTAGTGAACTAGTTCAATATAGGGCCAGGGCCAATAAGGGTCATTATGCAAATTAAAATTACAGATATATATATATATATATATATATATTTGTAACACAATCTTTTTTTAATTGCATTTACATGTAGTCATTGCTTTAAACATACCTATATTTCCATAGTGATGTACTTAATAATACCAAAAAGTAACAAATATAACATGTGCGGAACAATAAAAATGTCTCCATTCAAACTTAAATGTATTATTTATGTAGAAATGTCTCTTTTCTCTTAAAGCACTAAAGAAAATTATTGTTTCCTGCTCCTGAAACCATCTTGATCTTTAGCACAGTTGGAACTCATGTGATTCACAGATATTTGAGCAGATAAACATTGGTGAGGACAGAACAGACATGATTTGAGTTTTTGTTCTGCTTTCAACAAATAAGAAAGCTTGTATATTTTGCATGTGGATGAATAAGAGAACATTCAAAAAATAAAATAAATGGCTCATTCATTGTCCATCTTTTATGGATGGAACACATTGTCATTATACATTTGCTGATGTGTCTGCATATTAACTGCTGTGGATTATCTCTTTAATGTTTTTTATGTCTGAAGATTTGTTCATGGTAATTTGCATAAATACATTTGACTGGATGCGACACGACTAAATATGCGATCATAATCTTTGTTGGTTGCTGAACTATGGCCACTGAATGCTTAAATGCACTCTTTGGTCCAATTATGGAACACTGTCCACTCCACTGAGTGCCTTAACCCACCAGTGAGTCTTGAACAGAGAATGCGCTCAAGTATCAGACAGTGCAGCGTTTTAATCAAAATAAAAAAAAACTCAGAGGTCCGCATGATTTACAGACTGGGTTTGACCCACGGGCTGCTAGTTAAAGAGTCATGTGTATGCTAATTCACACTGAAATGACAAATCTCAGCAAACTTACCCACAACACAAGTCATATACATATGACATATATATATTTCATTCAGTTTACACACTTTACAGACTTTAGAATAACTTGACTTTTTTATTCCAGCTAAATTTGGATGATATTGAGAAGATGAAAGATTGTGTTTTACTGTGCTTTAATTTGCATTTACAGTGCAAATTATCTGTATTATTTATCGTCTATATAAACTGCTGTTAAACAAATACTGTTTTGTTTTAGTTACTTAAAAGGTAATTGAATCCATTAGTTCACTAAATTTCAAACAATCTTGTTTGGCAGCCCTGTTCGTCAGAAAATCCTATATCACATCACATCAGTGAGTAAAAACAAAGCCAGCCAAACTCAGCTGGAATCAGTGAGCTAAGAAACACTTATACCAGTCAGTGATATTGTAGCTTAATAATGGCTTCATGACTTTAACATTTGTTACATTCATGCTGTTACCTCAATATTCAAATCCACCCCCATTCTACCCCCTGTAAAGCTTTTGAAATGAATTAAACCCCAACAAACCAGCACAGCTAATGCTATTCCCAACCATCTGATGTGAGACTCCCCTCCCGTATGACTGTTCGCTAAAGTAGATGTTTGGCACAACCCGCTGCCAAGAGGCAACTTTGTCTGAAGTCTGAAGAAAAAGGGCCAGGACGAGAGACACAAGGAGACGAGAGGAAATGAGGGTTGCTGAAACAGAGCCATATTCTCAGGTGTGTTTCCCTTGCACAAAAGTTCAAAAGTGCAAGGCTTTCAAAAGACAGTGGGGGAAATTGTACGGTAACCCCCGCTTCGGTGGTGCCTTCAGAATTCTCAGTTGTTTATGGATCAGACTGGCTTAGATAATTAACCACTCTTATCGCAGGACTCTGGCTGTAATAATATGGGGGTTGTTGAAAGCAGTCTGGGGGCCACTGTTGTGTTAACTAGTCAGGCACCCCGCCGGACAGCCTGACGAGCCAACGGTTGGCCGACACAAAAGATGCTTTGTCATAGCTTTGTCAAAGCTTGCAGGGGTTAAAACCCAAGCAACATGATTATACAGAGTAGTTATTATCAGACGAAAACACAGGCCAATCTGAAATCTACACTACTATTAAAGTTGTGAGTCTTAATGGGATTTTTGTCTCTCTGTTTTTACCCTACAATAACTACATCCAGCTGTTTATATCTGCTTATATTAAGTGTTCATTCAAAGAATAAATACATGGTAACACTGGCAAGTAACACATTTTAAATTGTATGTTGCAGTTATTATTTCTCAATGGTGTAATTCCTAAGTGTTTCTAGTAATGGGTTCTTTTCATCCCAGCTGAGTTCAGACTCTTGCTTGGGTTTTTCCCACACGTGTGGATGGAAGCCTTTGAGACAATTTTCCATCTCTTTGCTGCTATTCTAGGCTTTTGTGACGTTAGTCTGGTAACAGGTGAAAATGCAACTTGTTTTCCCAGTGTAAACATACTGTAAAGCCATGATAAGAGCAAACACACTCCCTGAACCACCTGACAGTCACACCTTGAGGCAAGACGTTAGGGAATTAAACCACAGCTGGTAAAAACCAACAACCACTTTTGCATCCTAAATTGGCTTGAGAATTTTTTTTCTACAGCTGAGGTTTTGCTTTTTCCTTCTTTTTCCTTCTTTCATCTTTTGTGACTATCCAGTTTCCTTCTAAAGCACGTGGTCTTATAAGGGCTTCCAGTTCAGGGACAGATGGTTTATATCCTTTTTTGTTGTTTTGTCTAAGTATGTATGTTGTCTCATGATTGCTTCGAGAACAAGCAAATTTAAATAAATAGCAAGCAAGACACTTTAAAAAAAGAATAACATAGTTTACATTTTCTGCTTCCTTTTTCTGCTTTGGCTTTTTCAATTTCCCGCTCAAATGAGCAAGCTAGCGTGCAAAATTGCTATGTGTCAACACTATTTTCAGAATTTTCAGAAGTGTTCATTGCCACAATATAAAGTCATTTAATATTAAATCCATTTTATTCAGGATTTAGGTATTGTTACTGATGTGAATTTGCAGTCGTATTTCAGAAGATTGAAATGTGAGTCTGATTCCATTTTTTTATTATGATAAGGGATAATTAATCATTAATTAATAAAAAATAATTAATTAATAAGGGATGATTAATTGTTCCCAGTGTAAAATATCTTCCCAGTTTGCTTCCTTTCTGGCATTTGCTGAGGAAACAGCGGCCAGGAATAAAAACTTAGTGGTTCAAAGATCATTGTTTGCAGCTCACTGACATTTTCTCTGGCATTAAAGTGTTTTGATGAGCCCATCAGTTTCATTTTGATTGGGATTAGAGCAGGATTGAGGTCAAAGATTAGAAAGAAGGTTATCTTCTACTCCCCCAACTGCTTAAACCTTCTGTTGCTTTGAGCCTGGCCTAAAAACAGCAGGAGAGTGACCTTTGAGGTGTCTGTTAGCCAAAACCCATGGCCTGATCTCAAATTAGTGTGAGGCTTACTGTGACTTGCAGGACATTTTGGTTTCTGCGGTGTGCAGTGTGGCCTCGTACATTTCATTGCTCCGAAATCCTGCACCTCCCAATTGTCCTTTTAAACACGTTGTATCTTGATTTACATCTACCATGTGTTTTAGTTGTTTTACAATCAGCTGCTCAATGCTGCTGAAAGTTTAACACAATTGTTGATCTATTTGTGTCTTGAAACAGTTTGCAATTGTGCCGTTGTTTTGAATAATAGCACAGATTAATCATAGCTGTGCTGATTCTCGGTGCACTATTGCTTGTGTAATAAGTGTTTATGTGATTGCCTTTTTTGACCATTATAGCCTATCATGATGTAAACTTATGATTTTAGTCTGGTTTTTAAAATCAAATGTGTTTGTTAAAAAATCTTGCTAACCGACCCTTTCTGCATATTAATGTTCTTAGTCTGCAATAGACTTGGCATCTGTGTGTGTCTCAGTGGATGTAGCTCACAGCAGAAATGTTGCATAATGGCTGTGCAGCACAACAAAAGGTGCTCGGAATCCTAATGGGGAGTTGAACTGGTGTTTAGCTTCACATAGGAAAGAGACATTCGGAAGAAAATCATTAAATGAGAGGAAACACAACAATAGGGAAACCAGGCACAAATAAACAAGCTCTGTAGATAGTAGCATTTGATCAAGCGTACTGGTTATTTTCCCCCTGATCCCATGTCCATTTCTTCCTGGCTGTCGTATAGGTGAGTTTTGCCATGACACCAGGTCAGACTGATGCTGGAGGTTTGACAATGACATTCAAATCCTGTTTGAAGAGTGAGTCAAGGAAAAGCTTAATCTGTATTCAGACCACACTAACCTACTTAAATATTCATTCAAGGCAGTGCCGGTCGGTTAGAACTGACCATGTTTGTTACGCTAATGGAGTGCACCTGGAAGTGTGTTTTCATTAGGAAGAAAACCACTTAGTAAACAATCTCTCTTTTTATACTATCTTGCCTGTCCATTAATATTTGCTCGTTTCCAAGTAAACATGTCACAAAAATGGCTTTTTATATAACAGGGTATGATTTGCAGTGCCTTGGGGTATACGTTCACTAGTTTGTGTTGTTATGAAGCTGGTGTGGCATTAGTAGAGCTGTACTCTCCCTGCTAAGCTACAGAAACATACCTTGTTTGTTGTCTAAATCTACTACATTTCTTACGAAGCAAGAGTTTGTGGTTTGACCACAGCTAAAAATTGCCTTTGAACCTTTGTTCAGAAAGCTTACAATTATCCTTAATTGTGCATGCAGAGGTTAGCAGGCTATGTTAGCTGGCTGTGAGTCAGAGCTGAGGAGTACAGCTAAAATCTTTCTGACTGTTTGCTTTTCCTGTGCAGGTTAGAAATTCTATACCAGAGGTATGAAAACCATGTGCTTTTTGGCATGAAGGGAAATTGTCTGACTTTAAAAATCAATGGAGCAAATCAATAATTACCTGTCACTTTGGTGCACGTAATGCAGCATTTGAGCACTTCCACCTAATATTATTCTTGGGATTAGTAACTCTTTGTGAACAGTTCCCATAAAACCGTAAATTGTATCTTGTGCTGCCACATCAAGACAAGCACATTCTGCAAATGAGGTTTTCATTATCATCCTTCCAACCCATTTGTCTGCTGTATACACACTAATGCAACTCCCATCTCTTGGTTTGCCTCACCTGAAGGTATTTTCAGCCAGGCCTGGCCTGCAGTAGGTACACAGAAAACAGGATGCAGAAAGGAAACAGAGGATGTTCTCACCCCTCCCTTCATCCCTCCTCCTCCACAACCTGGCTCAAGTTTCACTGGCAAGAGTTGGATGCCTCTTTCCAAAGAAGCAACAAAGAATAACCTGGTCTTGTGCTATGGTGCGTCTAGGAGTAAAAGCTGGGTTTAGTGATGCTATTTGTTTACATATATTTCTTATGGGGTCTTGTAGTTAGGCTAATTATGTCATTAACAATACTGGAATATCTTTGAAATATCACTGTGAGGGATTTTAATTTAGTGTTGTGCATATGGGGGTTCTCCCTGGATTCCTGTGGGAATAATTAGCAAGCAGGATTTTCTAATGCAGGACTTGTTGGCAGTTTTAGGGCTCTTAGAAAAAAAAGCTGAACAAAACATGAAAATCTTAGTTGTATTGCTGCAGTGGGTTACACTCTGAAATTGTAACACAAAGGCCCTTTGCAATGTGATCAAACCTGTGTTAACCTTTTTGGAGATTAAGTTAAAGTCATTATTTATCCTGGGTTAAACTGTTTTACACTTAAAAATTTAAAATAGGGTTATCACTTTTATCACTTTAAACTTGTTGCTCTAGTGTATAGTATATATTTTATTTTATAGTTTAATTTTTTCAGTCTGCATTTCTCTGAATAATTGATAAAAATAATAATAATCTGTTACCAGAAAGAAAACATACAATTATTCGAATATTACAATTAATACATACAATATTGCTAATTGTATCTTATTAGTGAATAATTATAAGTGTTTGCTGTATTGTTTAAAGAATGTCTGGTCTTCAAAGCTATAATCAAGCCTGAAAACCACTTTACAACAAATTAACCAATTGATTTAATTGATTGTGTGTGATCAGACGGATACCATCTCTCCTTCAGCCTATAAAAAGGAGTAAAGCTCTGGCAGTGTCCGGTCTTAAGAGTGCTTCCACTGGGCAAGCTCTTCAGTATCCACTGTGATTGCCGTGGTACTTCATCACCATGGTGCTCCCAATTTTAGAAGCACAAGAGCCTTGCCACACTGACATCTTGATACACACATTTGCCCTATCACCCATTCAGAGCTGACAGAAATGGTGCTGAAAGGGACCTGGGAACCACCTGACTAGCGTAAGACAAAAACATGCTGTCCTTATTGTCGGCTGGTTGCTGGGCGATGTGTGATGTTGTTTGCCGTGGATCATCATGCTCCGCAGGCCCCTGTCTAGCTGACATGACCCCCCTTCTTTCCTGCTGCCTGGCCTCTAGTACTGCTATGGAAACTGGCACAGTTAAAGACCCATGTCCTCTTCTCATTGAGATGTGTTGCTGACAAAAACTGTTAGACATGCCTGAATGCCAAAAGCCACGCTGTCAAGACTGTGAAAACTGACCTTCTGACTCTCAAATCTTTTTGTCAATACGAAGTGCTCACAGATATACAGTTTTATTTGTTGTTGTTTGTTTTATATTTTTGTTTAACTAGATAAACTTACAATAAACAAGCTGTCAGTGTGTTTTAGGAAAGGCAGTTTTTTTTAAAGATCCAATGGAATTGTGTGATTTCATTGGGCAAAAAACTTTAAGTGTAAGATGACTCATTAATAATTTTGGTCCATTTTCTTGCAAGCTATAAAGTTCAAATGGCAATTGAGTATCTCTTCTAGAAATACATTTTGTAAACTATCATACTAGCATATGCATGAGTAATGGATCAAAAGCTCATTTCATGAGGTCTACAAGGTTACACAGCAAGCATCTCTACTTCCTCCAACCTTGTCAGGCCCCAAATAAAATGCAAATGTATTGTCTCTCACTGCTGTGGACCCTGATTGCTGTCTGTGTGACAAAAGGTGGGGCAGGCAAAAATAGAGGCCCTGTGTTTTGAATTTGCATGAGAAAGCCCCATCCCAAAGCCTCTTTTTCTTACTTATTGTTTAAGTGTTTGTTTCTTTTCCCAAAAGCAAGTCCCGATTCCTTGAAAGGAATTCTCCCAACAGCTGTATGACAGCAATGTTTAGAAGAGCCAAAATATTATGATTTAACAAAATATTACAGCTTGAATAATTTGGCTGTATTGGAAAGAAATTCTGTTAATATAATGTTCAGGAACTTTTTCAGGATTATGTTTTTGAATTTTTTGAGTTTTGGAATTTTATCAGTTTAAAGTAGCCGTAATGTCAAAGCAGTGAGTGGCAGAGCCCTTCATAGAATGTACATAGTCCATATTTTTACGTTGGGCTCTTTCTCCTCAGGGCCAAGGGAAGGGTAAAGTGATTGGATGTGTTTGTGGCTTGATTTTGTTGATGAGGAATGTTCAGCTTGCGTGACTGTTGGTTCCTGGAAGTGGTTCAGAACTCGTGTTGTGACTTACAGAGACTGAAACTGAAACATGCTGAAGGCGAATGTGGTGTCCTGCATGTTGACAATTTGCTATAGTGAAGTAAAAACAAATTCACAGATTAAAGATCCATTTGTTAGAAAAGATTTCATTTGTTAGACACGGCATTGTTGTGCATGTCATTTGTTAGATGTTGCAACAAAATAAATTTATTTTTTTTGCTATTGGAAAACATTTAAAGTTTATAATAAATGTGGGGCTGTGGGGAATTAAATTTTACTTGATCTTTTGATATACTTGACTTGGTGTCATTAATACGTTCCTGTAAGGTTGGCAAAATGGCTGGCTTTGTGATATCACAAGGTAGATTTATATCATAAGACCTGCCGCAGACTAGGAACAACACCTGCTTTTACATCATCACATCATTAGCTCCGCCCACAATGGTTTAGTCGTAAAGAAGTGAAAACTGACAGATGCTGACAGATCAGCATCACAGCAAGATCCTCTTTATTTTGGATGAATCAACTATGGCTTTGTGCGACAGCCTGAAGAGAATACTTGTCAAATGCTGTTCTGTTCATTCTGACCAAGAATGGTCGTTGGCCAATTGTCAACATTGCTGATAACACCCAAAGGTTCTTAAAGGGGAACACTTAAAACATAAAACATAAAAACATATAAAATAAAATAGCATAATAAGGTTATAATAATAAGTATGTGCTTTAAATGGTTGCTTACCCTTTAGTTTCATTTTCTAACCCAGGCTTCATTTTTTCAGTGGTCAGTTTGCTGTGGTAAAGAAATGTCGTCATAGAGGCACCGGTGTGGAATATGCAGCCAAATTTATCAAGAAGAGACGCAGCAAATCCAGTCGACGAGGAGTGTCAAAAGATGACATTGAGAGGGAGGTCAGCATCTTAAAGGAAATCCAACATCCCAATGTCATCACTCTACATGATGTGTTTGAAAACAAGAATGAGGTCATTCTCATCCTGGAACTGTGAGTGTTATTTTTCTCTTCATTTTTCTAAATCTTTTCTAAAGTTTCTTGATTTCACAATACAGTGCTGTTGAGGTTTTGTCTGCTTTAGATCTCTGAAACTACAGTAAGTCTTTAATTAAGATATTATTTCTTGAGCCACTTCTTATGAAAGTGCAGTACAGAAGAGACAATAGATGATGGGAGGGAAGCATAGTTTGGAAATGCTGCTAGCTAGGTTCAAATTTGCTTTCCCAGATGAGCACCATAGCTTATTGTGTTTAAAAATATGCTTCAAAATAGCTTTTACTGTATGTGCTCTGTAGTATTTTAGCTCTATGAAAGAATTTGTTAAAGGCTGTGCACTGAATTCAGTTGAGCCATCCCTCAATCACAAAGCAAACACTTCACAAGGTCAACAGTGGGGGGTTGAGGGGAACCAGTCTTTTGTGGATAAACCAGTTTGGATAAACCAGTTTGTCTGTTATGTTGTGTACATTCAGAGAAAATATGCGTATTAACATTTGTTGTGTTAACCATACCATTACACTAAAAATAACTAAAAATCGATCACGTTAAGGATTTATTCATGTTAAGGAGCAGTCAAAATTAGTAGCTGTTGAACAAATGCTGCTTTTAAAATTATCCAAACTGATTGTTAAAATGAGCCCAGCAATCATGGCAGGCAAGTGATTGCGGAAGGTTTTGATATATGCAAATGTATAAGGGAGCCATGTAATTTAATACTTTGTCAGAGGAGAAATAATAACTACTAATAACACAAGACTTTGTAAAGTTGTAAACAGAATCTGCGTCTGAAGTGCCAAACTTCAACATTTCTGTAGAGTTCTTTTGTTACACATCAGTTATGTTGAGGAAGTATCTTTTCTCCAAAGCTCTTAAAGCGTTTTGTAACCCAACTGGTTTGCATTGCTTTCTCATAACCTGCCGTAAGTTCATGCTCTGTTTTAGTGCAACCAACACTATGTCCTAAAGCTGTGGTGACCTCATGTGTGTTACACATTACTCTTCTGCAAGAGTAGTTTTCTTATCTAACTGAGGTATCCGAAGTTATCTTGCTTAATGACATAATCGCACAGTCTTGACCTCAGGACTGAAGGTTTTATATCGTTTTGGGTCATTTAAAGTACTTTCATGTCTCTTGTACTTTTAGCCACTATTGAGAAGTGAGATGTTGCAAGCTATCACTGTTGTTTCTCACACTATCTAGGGTGGGAACTGGTGTTTTTCTTTAGAGTCTATCTGAGGCCTGTGTTTTTGCAGCTGGGTGGCTTGTTGCTGCACTTGCTCAACCTCTTCACAAGCAGCATGTGTTATCATGTCATCAGCCTGCAGCTGCTTATAGCTTCCGTTTGCTGCATAAACATAAGCCCAGATCCTGTTGGTCCTCTCCCAGAAGCTGATTGCAGGCCTGCCAACAGCCATCTCTGCTGAAGTTAATCACTCTAAGCCAATAGAGAGGCTGTTTCTTCTGTTTAATATTCCAGATTCAGTCAGGATGACTGACTTTTACTGACGGTTACTTTGTATCTGTCCCTTCATGAAGAACCTTAGTCACCATAGTCCAGTTGTATGCAATTGTAATCAAGTCTGTGGGAGTTGGATATGAGTTAGACAATAAGGGACCAAAAGAAGAAAAGAAAGAAGGAAGAAAGTGAAATGACGTGACATAATTTTCACTTGCATCAACCTTGTGTACCAAGGTGCAGGCAAACACTTTTTTACAACAGTGCATCCATTTTAGAGCCTGAACTTTCCATTTTTATTAAAACTCATTATTCTCTTAAAGAATTTCAAGGTGTGTGTTGCTCCATTGCATCTGCAAACATCTCTCCTCTCTTTACATAGTGTGGCAGGTGGGGAGCTCTTTGACTTCCTGGCTGAGAAAGAGTCATTGAGTGAAGAGGAGGCCACAGAGTTCCTCAAGCAGATTTTGGATGGAGTCAATTACCTGCACTCCAAACAAATCGCCCACTTTGACCTGAAGGTATGGAGTCTGTCTTGGACAAGTATTGGTTTCACCCCAGTGTCAGACTGTGGTGATAAGCGTCACTGTGAACCAGCCACAACAAATCAATTGAGGTGCTCCTAACCTCCCTCATGGTTTTCCGCTCATTTCCTCTCTGTACGTAATTACTGGCTGTTCTGGAGCTGGGAGGGTCATAAATTCAAACGGATACACTCTAGGTTATTAGTGAAAAGGACATTTATGAAAGCTGGATTTTTTGTTACTTAACTGAGAGAATTTAAATGTTAACTTTTTTCCTTGATGTTGTAATTGTTGGTTGTTAATTTTGGCACATAGAATTGACATACTAAAATGACTAAGGAAAAATTAAATGCTGAGGGGAGACTGCATAACATTTATATAAGCTGCATATCCAAAATGTGGAGATTTGTTCAAACTATTTTATTCCTTTATACATCAAATAAAGTCTTGGCTCTGGGAAGCATAGAATAATAAACCATTATTTACATTACTACTAAGTTAGACATAAAATGCAAAAAAGGAGCAACACAATTTTAAAATACTTCCATTATACAGCAACTTCTAAAGCTGTCAAAGCTTCAGGTTAAACATCTTTGAATAAAACTTCTTAAAAACCAGTCAGTATTAGGGCCCTATTGTTAGCTACTGTTCTATAAACTACTATAGCGGTCTATAAACTAATTTAAAGCCTTCTGATTTGCCTGTGCATTTATGTGTTCAACAGACTTCTGTGATTAGTTAGAATGACTGTTCACTGTTGAAAACAATCTGACCAGACTGTAATGCTGTTATTAACAGTTTTTGATTAGTTAATCACATCAGCTTTGATCCGATCTCTATCTGCATGTAATCCTTGTGCCTGGCACTATTACACAACAGGCACAATTGAGTAAACAGAGGTTATGTTTTCAACTGTCACTTAAAGCAGTTTCTAGTGTAACCAGTCAAACTAGCATGAAGTCTAACATTATAAAAACATTTACATTAACTTACAAAACATCATCTAAATAAATAAAATATAATATCAAGCAGTCAAAGACTAATTATTGTAAAGTATGTTATGTCTAATCCGTAATGTTATTTCAACAGTGACATTTATGCAATTAGATCCATAGCTTTCAGAGCAGTGATCCAAACAGCTTTTCTTAACATATCTGTGAAATATTGTCTGTGAAGTCATTGGAGCTTTTATGAGATTAGGCCATGAATAAAGAAAGCTCACTGAAGGAAGTATTGTTTCTATGGAATGTTTAAGCAGGGATCTGTTACTGCCAGGCTTGAGTGTGTCTGTGCTTTCTAGAGAATGTTTCTGTAGCTTTGCATGTGATTTCCATGCGCTATGCCTGCTTTCCTGGTCTGTTTTTTCTCTGTGTATTTCTCTCTTTCTCTTTCTCTCTTTTTCTCTATGTATCTCTTTCTCTTTATCATGTTGTCCTACTTTTGTCAGCAGTGTCTCTAAATCCTTCTCTTTTGGTTTTTGTTTCTCTTTCATTCTTTTCATTCCCATCAGCCGGAGAACATCATGCTGTTGAACAGGAGCGTGCCTCATCCCCGCATTAAGCTCATTGACTTCGGCCTGGCCCACAAGATCGATTTTGGCAACGATTTCAAAAACATCTTTGGTACCCCAGAGTTTGTAGGTCAGTGTCATCCACTGGTTATTCTGTTGTGCAATTACACCCGCTGTCTTTATGGCTCTCCATCAAATAGTCTCTTTAATGTGTAATCTGAGCCAAAAGCTGATTGGTTGTCAAAAAACACCATGTATTAATTGTAACCAAGTAAATCCTGCTGGATTCTTTCAATTACATGTACTGTCAGGTGTAAAAAGATACATAACCTGTCAAAAGGTTAGACACATGCTCATTCTTCATTCTTATTCATTGTCACACCAATATGTCAAACAGAACAAAATCTTTAAACATTAGCCTAATTTAATGTTAGCTTCATCTTAATTAGTTTCATTCTGAGGAGGTACAGTGTGTCCAAACCTGACAGGAAGTCCGCATATTTTTATGTGTTTAGCTTTGCCCCTGTCGTACAAGAAAGAAATTACACTGCAATTCAGGTGAATTATGCTGTAATTCACAGTGAGTCAGCTCTGCTGTTTTTAAGCTAAATAACAAAACTAGTCTCCAGTCATCCTATAAAGCACACAGACATGTACACGCACACCCACAACACCCACAGCCCCCGTGTCTTTGGCGTCACTTTCATTTCTAACTGAAGGCTGCAGACAGTGATGACACAGCAGGCTTAACAGAGACACAGGCCACACAAAGTACAGGGTGTTTCAAGCTGGACATTAGGTCCTAAAGACACTAATTCAATATCATTATACAGAGTAGTTCATGTGGTTCAATACAATAGTCCTTCAATAGTAGTTCACCGATTACACAGGCATGGGTTCATTGATTTTATTTTCTTAAGCCTTAGGATTTATGACTAACTTGCTTTCTCTTAGCCTTGATTAAGGACCACATCAGAGAATGTAAATCTAGTCACCTCTTCTGTCTCTTTTCTTTGTTTGCTGAGTGGTACATCTGAAACTCAGAAACCCAGAAAAGGAAAACAGAAACATTGAGTAATTATTTCCAAACAGTTTTGCCAAACATTTTAAATGTTTTACTGTAAACTGTTTATTATCTGTAAAGTTTGTTTTGTGGTTTATAGCCCCAGAAGTGGTCAACTATGAGCCTCTTGGCTTGGAGGCAGACATGTGGTAAGAATGAACATTATCTTGTTTCAGAATCTGAATTTATTGACCTCACTGTAACACAACTTCCTCTGTGCTAATTTATTGTTTTTTATCTTTCTGTTTGATTACAGGAGCATAGGAGTTATTACTTATATTCTGTAAGTATTCAGTAAGTGTTGAGATGTTGTAAAGAAAGTATTGTTACAAAATAAAATCAAAATGTATTTATGGATTTTTACTTAGGAAAGTAGTATCCATTCTCGTATCCATTTTTTTTTCTGTGCATGACTATAATCACTTTCTGCCATAGAATGAGGTATTGTGGCCAAACATAAAGTGAATTTAGTGTGTTTTGCTTTGAGTGTTGTTTGTGTTAAGTTAAATGTTGTGCTTTAAATAAGCAACCACCCAGCCAAGCCCCGCATCAGGCAGTTATGTTTCCATGATCTGCATATTGTAAAGCTGGTGTTTTGCTTTCTGAGAGGAGAGTTTTTTTAATAAAACACATGTATGCGCGTGTGTGTGTTCACATGTGTGTGTGCATTTGTGTGTGTGTGTGTATGAGTGTTGGTGTGTTCATTGTGTGATGGGGGAGGAACCTACACATATCACAGAGTGATATTAAAAATGGAACTTGACATTTACTTGTGATAACACCTGAAATGACCTTCCTTTTTTGATGGTAACCATATCTTACTGTCCTTGACTTAATCAGTAAATCGAATCAGTAAATGGATGAATCTGTCAGGGAATGTCTGTTAATATATTGTAACTTTAGCATGAGTCACTAATACCATTTGTAAATGTAACATTGTGGCCTTTTAAATTTAAAGATAAATACTCCTTTTTGTAAATCGCTTTGGATTAAAGCATATGCTAAGTAAATAAACATACATTTTGACTTAGGAAAGCAAAGCTTCTTTTTAGGACAATTAAATGGCAAATAACATTTTTTTTATTGTAAACATACACTTGAACTTACATTGTTTTAGTATGTGTTGTCCTCTATTTTGAGTTGGTTTTAACATACAAAAATCTTTTAACATCTATTTTTAAACAATAAATGTAGTCCAGACAGGGCATTTTTTATTACTGTAATGAGAAAAATGTTCTAATTACTTATTCAGTCCATTTTCTATCTGTCCATCTCTGTCCATTCATCATGCAGTAATATCAGCTTTCCCCCACAACAGTGTAAAAACAGTTGTTCGGCCCACCCCTCTTTCATCATTGGCAAATTAAAATAGAGCTTCACATCTTCACACAGGTAGATTTCACACACAGTCTTAACAGGGAATTCTGTTGCTTGCCTTGTGTTCCTGCCTAGCTTAGCTTTTTCTTTCTCACATTTTCTGAAACAAACACTCTTTCTTACCCCTTTAGTGAGGGATTTGGTGTTTATTGTTACAACAAATTAACTTATTTCTTGACAGTATTTCTAAAAGCCCAATCTTCACCCCAAAGATGAAGCTGTTTCAGATATTTCATTAGCTACACTATACATATTCCTTTATATTCTTGAATATTCCTGTATTGGAAAAAAGCTTTAAAAGCATTGTATGCCAAGTTTATTCAGTTCTGTTCCTGGAGTTTAGTTCCAACCTTCATCAAACACAAAAAGTTATGTAAAGTGTAAAATGTAAAGTTATTCTGATATAAGATCTTGATGCGCTGGTTCGGGTGTGTTTAAACAGGGTTGGAGCTGATCTCAAAACAGTCGCCCCTGAGGAACGAAATCAACTAACACTATATTCACAGTCGACTTTAAAAGTAATAGTCAAGATACTGCAGGGCTGCCGTTTATAAAATTGGTCGCATTACGCTTGACTCTGTTGAATTGTGTTTTAATGAAGGCATTCACATTCAATAAAAAATGGTAGATTCACTACTTTATTCTGCTGTGTGCAGGATCTTACATGTCTTTTTCTCTGTATCTTCAGACTTAGTGGTGCCTCACCTTTCCTGGGAGAGAATAAGCAGGAGACTCTTGCCAATGTTTCAGCGGTAGACTATGAGTTTGATGAGGAGTACTTCAGCAGCACAAGTGCTCTGGCCAGAGATTTCATTGCACAACTGCTGGTCAAAGACCCAAAGTAAGATCCACTGAAGCAGGCTGGGTTGTTGAATTGAGGCTGGTTATTTCTAAACTGGCAAAATGAATATCGAATTTCTGTTAATACTCATCAAAGAAGTTAAAGCCTGGTATAAGCATATTATTGTGTATTATTCTTTTAATATATCATTTAAATGTGCTTTTTTCTGTTTGTCAATAATACTTGATTTGTTAATCACTAAATATTGAAATATTGATAACATTGATACATTTTATAATAGAACACATTTTATAGAACACATGCTTTGCAGTTTAAGGTGCTGACAAAAGATATTCCTGTTTCGGTTATATAATCATAGTCTACCAAAATGCATCAGTTTTCTAGCTGAATGCTTTCATGAGTCCTCAATTATACTGCTGGTTGATCACTTTCAGTTCTCTGTCCTTTAAAAGTATGAACTAGCCCCAATTACACTACATGGAAGTCTTTGCAGTATTTTACCAAAATGCATCACTCGTTTACGGCAAAATTGAGTGATTCTATTATGCTACATTCCACCACTCTTAAAATACCCATAATTCCATTTGTGTGTTCTGCAGAACACTGTGATAAGCATCTTTGTATTTTCAGCTTGCGATCATTTTCTCTTCCTTCAAAGTTAATTCTTTGTAAACTGCTAATTGTTTGACATATTTTGGCTTAAAATCAAGAGAGATTCATAAACTGCCTGGCTGTTGTTTGTTACAAATTTTACAAATAAGTCATTTTACATTTGCTTTTGCAGAAAACGAATGACAATCTTGGACAGTCTTCAACATCCCTGGATTAAGGTTTGGCCAGCATAACATACAGAAAGCAGTTATCATGTAGTCTTCCTTGCCTTAAGATTAGGGCAAATGTTTGAATGTATTCTTACATGTTTTATTCATATTCAGCCAAAGGACACACAGCAAGCACTGAGCCGGAAAGAGTCAGCTGTGAACATGGAGAAATTTAAGAAGTTTGCCGCCCGAAGAAAGTGGAAGGTACTACTTTTGGCCTTCCTTGTGTTTCTTTTCATCCAACATTCAGACAATAAATATTGTTGTGTTATAAAAATCTTTGTTATTTGATCTAAAATGTGAGAAGTATCATGTACTCAGAAGTGAGTACATGAAATTAGCATTAGCATGAGAAATTGGCATTAGCAAGATTATAAAGTGTACAAAACAAACCCTCACAATGTCGAACAATAGACAACAACATATGCAAATACAGCGCCCTCAAGCACAGAATTACATTCATTTACTAAACACACATAATACCCACATTATGTAATTTTATATCAGATTAATAATAATATTAATACTACTACTACTACTAATAATAATAATTTGTAATTGCTAGGTTTGATGCATTAAAAAATGCTGTTGTAAACTCTGCAGAAGGTGTTATGGATGCCCTCTTTATACACTATTTGCTATTTTCCTCAGCAATCGGTACGTCTCATCTCTCTGTGTAACCGACTCTCCCGCTCCTTCCTGTCCAGAAGCAACATGAGTGTCGCACGCAGCGATGACACGCTGGTAAGAGCTCACAGTTAAGCTGCCAGTTGCTGTTTATTACCATTATATCCCTCTGTTACACTTACAAACTAACCAGGATGTAGGGGAACATGTGGCAGTGACAATCTGTGTTCCAAATTTCTATATTATAAAACACGTTTTCAGGACAGATACACAAAACAAACAAATAAAAACTTGTCACCTTGGCACTGAGACCCGATATAAAGAAACCATGAAAAGCATGATAAGCCTGGCAACAGCAGAAGAACTCAGTATGGCTGGGCACTGGAATGTCTTTATAGAATGGAACACAGTCAGCACTAATGAGTTTCTTTGGCCTCCCACACACCTGAAAATAGAGAGAGACTCACACATAAACACTTGCTAACTAACATCACACACAAACCTGGACTGAAGCAGTGATTCTCAGCCGGTTCGGCTTCAGGAGCCAGAATTCACATTAGTTGAGACCCAACTATGTACCAACACTGTTTATCATGCATAACTGTAACCAGATGTATTCAAAATTCATGAACAGTGTAAACAGTGTATTAAAAATTATAAAATTAACAGCATAGTCTGAATAGGAAAATAGGCTATTCATTATTGATGATAACTGTATGGGAAGGGACTTTTTAGTTTAAAATAAGATACTAACTATGCAGGCTTTACAAAGCATGTTCTTTTTCATTAGTTGTATTCAGTTGCATTGCGTGTTTTATCGCCAATTAGTGTCAAATCAATAAACACTGTTTATCACATTAACAAGAAATTAAAGAACAATGATCTTTGCCTCTTAAAGTTATGACTGTTATTTTATCATGCATGATTGCTTATAGCAGCACAAGTTGAAGCTATAGTCAAATCATTTTAAGCTATTATGAACACTCATCCATTGAAGCTCTCATATAGTCATGTGGTATTTTCCATGATCTTTATACCATACAAATATTTGCTTAAGACATGCAATAAGCTTGAAGCATGAAGTTTAATTAACATTGTGCTGTTTAAACAATAACTTGTATCTAAGTTTACCTAACTGATTTTACTACACCTTTACCATCTTTACTAACTTTACCCAAAAATACCTTTATCCTCAATAAATTTGAAGACATTTGAAGTAACTAATATGTGTAGATAACAAATTTGATAAGTAGATACAAACAAACATGTTTTATGTAGATTCACTACATTCAGCCTGCATGGCTGGACACACAGAGCCTCTCTATCTCTGGCTACTGACAGCTAGTCCATTTATTCCTCTAGCCGCGTGTGTGTGTGTGTTCTGACCCACATGTCAGAACTGTCAGATGCTGTTCGGAGGTGATGGGTCATGGCAGTCTAACCAGCAGAAAGGAGCTGTGAGGAGAAATTATTCAACAGGATTAGGACTTCATGCTGTGTATTTGCTGATAAAGCTGTCTGTAGTACTACTATGCATAAAAGGATTTGCTCAGACTGTGACTGTCAAAACAGACGGGCAATTGTTTTTTCTCTTAAATCTTATTCTATAGTAGCCCAAATATATTCATGTTGGTGGTGAGTCGGAACTGTGCCAGAAACGTGGAGTACCGTGGAGTAAAACACAAAAGCATTCCCAAAATAGTCCTTATTTTGACTCCCACTTTCTAGCAAATCGGTTAGGACTGTTTGACAATAAAATTAATGACCTAATGAATATTCAGTAGCCCAGTTGATAAGGTTTGTAATGCATTCCCACCACTATCTCTTTTGGCAGGATGAGGAAGACTCGTTTGTGATGAAGGCTATAATTCACGCAATCAACGACGACAATGTCCCAGGCCTGAAACATCTGCTGAGGTCCCTGACCAGCTATGATATCAACCAACCTAATAAGGTGAGAAAGACAAAGCGATTAACCAACTATATACTGCATAAAGGTGATACACTGTGGTATGAGTGAATGACAGCCATGCTTACAAACTTGAAAACTGTGAAGTTGTGACTTGTGACTTGGTCTCAGTCCAGGTGATCTGAGCTCAATTGAGCTGATATCAGTATATCAATGTTAATGCAGGACTGTGACGTCTGAATGGATGCATCAGGGTATCATCATATTCAGCACTGACAATGTGGTAGATAGTCACAGTACAGCATGTGACTAAGAAAGTCATAGGACCATATCTCATCCACTTTCCATGAACAGGGTGCAAAATAGTGTTATATGCTTGTAAATGCTTCCTTTATAAAAGATTGCCTGTGACTGCAGAGTCAAACTAAATATTATGTAAGCTTGTCAAGCTTGTTTTTGCAACAGTTACCAGAAGTTGAGACAGTTTAAAATCCGGATTTGTGTTAATGCTTTAGATATAACTGGTTCTTAGTCAAGTCTTGCTAGTTTGGGACCAAACATCAACTTGTGCTGACGTGTATCATATTTATGGTCATTTCCTCTTATTAAAGAGTATACGAGAAGTGTCAGTCACAATGGGAGTTTTAAATAAAATGAAGAAGATTTGTGGGGTTAATTACCATTATCATGCTAATCATTTTGGATATTTGCAAGAAAGTGTGTGTGTGTGTGTGTGTACGTGTACGTGTGTGCGCACATGCATGCATGTACGTGTGTGTGTGTAAGAGGAGGGGTTGATGAAAATGTAATCTGCTCACTAATGTGAAGGGACAAGCGCTCTTTTAATTGCATTGCTCAGAGCTGTCTGACACTATCTGTGATTGTGTGTGTGTGTTTAGTTTATGCACAGTAAGAACTATGCCTGTGGCTCATGCATTTATTCATTTACATGAGTTTATCCCTATTCCAGAAAAACAATGGCAGTCTTCCTAAATTTTTTAAGCAGCTACTAAGAGCTCACTGCTTCAGTTAAAACTGTTATGTGAACAATGAAATATGAATCAGGCCAGTATTAAACAGCTGGTTTGTACTACATTGAAATAAGCTAATTTAAAGCTGCGAGGAGCTGTTAGTGCCTTGTTATATTGGATGTAATAGCTCTTATTTGTTTTTTTTTCTGTTTGTCTGTCTGTGTGTACTTCAGCACGGAACCCCCCCACTCCTGATTGCTGCAGGTTGTGGAAACGTCCAGATCATTGATGTGTTAATCAAAAAAGGGGCGGAGATTCAAGCTCTAGATAAGGTGTCAAGCTCTACTTTCTCAGATACTAATATACAAGAAATTAAACATTGTGTTTTATCCTAATTCCACAAAGGCAAAATGTTCTAATGTCTCAAAATGGAAAAGTCTTTCTAGGCTTTTATTAAATGCATCACATACAAAGTTTATACATTATGTTTGCCAGCAATGAAAGTGAAAATTTGGCCCATGGAGGAAAGTGAAACTGTGGTAAATATTGATAAGGCCAAGTGCAAAAGAAAATTAAGGGCTTTGCTGCCTGTACTTCCATTAAATGTTGGACAGTCTGGTAAAATCAAGATGTTTAAGTATATGCAATATATATAAATATTAATGTTAACTATTAATAATTGCAATTATGTAATCAAACCATTTGATGACCACATGGTCATGTCTGTAATCTATCATTAAGACCATTTTAATGCATGAAAAAACCCTGAAATACACTTTTTTTTAAATACAAGTAGGGATAATAGTCAGTAGAGGCAACACCAGATTTGCAAAACAGCTGTAATCGCTTTAGCCTCCAGTTTAACAAACCATGTTTCCCCTCAGACTGGTGCCAATGCTATCTACTACGCCTCCCGACATGGCCATGCAGAGACCTTGAGATTCCTGCATGAAAAGAAGTGCCCTCTGGACATCCAAGATAAGGTACCTCCATCTCAAACACACACACACACACACAACAATCACAACCCCAGCAAGAGGACATGCGGTTTGTCTAAGGCTTTCCCCGTCCTTCACCTTTTCTCTAGAAAACCTTTCCCACCAAGTTCACACACCCCTTTGGTAATTTGCAGTTGTTATAGTTACTTGCTGGTCCAAGTTTGGCATTGTATGAAATAATTGTTGACTGTTTGTTGATGGCTTCGCTAGTCAGTGAAGTGCGCTCAGTCAGCCGAAAACACAGCGCAAAGGTTTGTTGATCTGGTCAGGAGTGCCATACAGAATCACACTTTAAGTGTTTGCGCTGTCATTATGGGTGTAAATTGAGTTCTTGAGTTCTCCTTAGCTTGAACGGTCAATGGGAGGAGCAGTGAAGATTATCTTTTAAAGATGCAATTTTGCCCTTTTTAGATGATTTTGAACTATTTGTTTTATTCTCTGCTTACAAGGGTACATTTTTTAAACCTGAAATGTTTGATGACTAGACAATCTTTCCAGTTCCTTTATCTCTTTTTGGTATCAGATAAACACATAAAGTTCCTAATTCCTAAAATGTATAGCTGTTAATAAGGTAATATGTCTACAGTAACTGTGTGTATGTTAACAATGTTTAGCAATTGTCATCGTTTTCCTGATTTCATAAACAAACATTTATTTTTGTACTATTTGTATGGTAAAACAATTCCTAATTTGAGTGATGTTTTTTCTGTTGTAGTCTGGAGAAACTGCTCTGCATGTGGCAGCTCGCTATGGTAATGTGGATGTAGTCCAATACCTGTGCAGCATTCATTCTAACCCTGACCTAGCAGACCGGGTGTGTATCTCACACACATATACACCCACACACACGCTCTACCAACTGATCTACACTACAGCAAACTATTTACCTAATACAGTAGGCATAGAAGTTAAGCTGGCTGATACGGATTTCTGGGGTTTATTCTGAACAACAAACTTGAACTTCTAAAAATATATGATGCTACACCAAAGCAAATATTTTCAGTTATAGAATATAGATTGTCAATGTGGAAATGCATCAATTACTATAGGCCATCATTAATTTAATCTGTGTGCAAAACTGTGTAATAATAGGTGGATTGTTGAGATAAACTGAGATTAATCTGGTCATGTGATGTCAATCTTGTGGTTCTACAACAAGCTTTTATTTGGATAATAAGATGAGTGTGTGTACAATTTAACTTATTAACTTTTTTTTAATGTCATTTCTCATTGTTGCTTGTCACACTGTACCAACATGATCCCAGTTGTAACACTGGGTTGTAACACCATTTCACACTGTGTTGTCATTAATGTCACATTTGAAAAAAGCTAACCCACACAAAAAGACTTGTCAGGAGTTGAAATGTTGGCTAGCAAAAAAACATCTCTGCCGTTAATTTTAAAATTTTAAACGAGTGATCAAAGACTACAGATTTCAGCACAGGGTTATATTAAATAATATTAAAGGATTATCAAAATGCGTCTCAGATGACCAAATCAAAATCGCACAATGTGTACCCGGCTTAAGGGTGAAACTTTTTTAACAAGGACAAAATGACAGAGTGCACCTTTAAAGAAAAACCAACTTTAAAATGACCCTTTTCACAATTATGTTTCCAAGAAGTTTTCAGCAAACGCTGATGTAATTATATTAAAATTTTCAGCTTGCAAGAGAAAGAAATATTTTACAAAAGAAAATCCTTCGTTTTAGACACCTGATCCAACAATGGAAAATGTTGATGTAACTAATGGTTTTGCCACACTGTTTTTGTCCAGTGTCTCAGCAATAACTTTAATAAGCATAAGACTCGTAGGCAGAATGATTTCTATATA
>JBAJNP010001319.1:0-64158 GCA_036877545.1 Yasuhikotakia modesta | reverse complement strand
ATGGTAAACTTTTATGGTACTTTAAACATACAAACCAAAAGCATGGAATTTATACCCATTATTTACAGGGCATTCCAAGGTGCTTAGAATACCATAGTACTACCATGTTACTTTTCAAATAAACATGATAATACCATACCAATGCTTGTGTAAGGATTGGTGATCTTGGTGCTTGGTGTGTGTGTGTGTGTGTGTGTGTGTAAACCAGTAATCTGATGTCTGATGTGTGACTTGTGTTTAACATAGCAAGATGTGTAATAGGATCAGAAGGAGCACTGAGGAGTTAGAGCAGGATTTGCAGGTTAAATTACACTGCCTGTCATTAGTCTACCCTTGTTTAAGCTGCAAACCCCTTAGACTCACTCCTCCCAGCCAACATATACCTTCACCTCCCTGACTTACCATTGACCTCTGCTGTGGCTTAGCCTGTGGCTTAAGTTTAATCTTAGTGTGTAATTGTTGTAATACATTCTCCAATGTAATGTGCAGAGACAGTTACAAGTAAATTATCTGTCAATTTACAGAGAAGTGTAAACAGTATAGCTCTGTGGTGCTGTAATAATAGCTTTATATTGACAGATATATTGGACTTTCCAATATTTTAGTTATACGAATTTGTAACATCCACTATTGGTCAACATCTGGTTCATTTGAGAGGCCCAGTGTGTCAACCTTTGCTCAACCAATGGCAACAAATAGTCCGAATTTAAGTATAATTTGTTGTTTTCTGCATTTCCCCCCCAAAAGGCAGCTGGGGTAGAATCACACAAAAGTGATTCTCTAGTTTATTCATACATAAATGGCTGGACTTACATGGACTTCCACCTCAATTGTTTTCCAGTCTATCATTTAGCCATTTACCATCAAATCCATCCCCCCCCCCCTTATCCCCATTGATGATGCAGGGATGGGGCTCATAACTGCCAGGCAATTCCCTGTGTGACTTTAATGAAATGCAAAAATGATGTAGGGATTCTAAATTATTGATCTAAAATGGAAAAGAAATAAAGAAATAAGCACGTCAGCATGTGCGATGTGGAGTCATTATGCTGATAGGACTATTTATATGAAGGGTGAGGAAAAACTGCATCTTGTTTGCAGTAAATCTTAAAAAATGATGCGCTTTCGTGAGTGTGTGTATGTGTGTGGCTATAGTTCTCCCTCAGCTTTGACACTTCAAGGAAAAGCACATTTTGACTGCTCACTGAAGTTTTAAAATAATACAGGCTTTTATCTATAAACAAAGTCCCAATCTCAAGTCTGTCGTCTTTCCTGGAACATTATAAACACTGCAAACACACTCAGTATACTTTTGTATAACAGTTTAATAAAATGCACAGGGCTGATCTGTAATAATCCAGATCTCCACTTTAAAACACCTCCTTCCTTCATTTGTCCTCCTAACACCTTTCTGCTTTGTCCTCCTGTAGTTTAACATTGTTTGTCTTACAGCAGCAGATATTGTGTACATTTAGAAAATGTTGCCATGCATACAGTTTATATATATTATCAGTAACTGAGTTTAAGCTGGTCAGAGAAGGAATGTGGCCATGCTGAAACTCTCTCATGTGTTTAACATGTCAATATTTGACTACCTGGTAAACCAGGAGTCTTGCACTTGGATGCATGTCCGCAAACTGTGAGGTAATTGGTCTGGAAAGGGCCATGTAAGAAACTGTTTATTTTAAATGTACATAACACTACTGGGTGGTATTAAATAGATTGCATTTGAGATTGGTGTCATTGTATCTGGAATGGTATAATGTGGAACGTATGCATCAGTGTGTGCGTCTGTGTGTATGCATGTAGTTTGTTCAGATTATTCTCCTTCTCTTCTAAAAGCCCAAAACAGTGTGAGTTTTATCTTATCTCCATGGCAACGAGTATGAAACGACGGTCGGAATGAGGAAGGTGTGAGGATGCATCGCAGTGTGAATCTTTTTTTTATTAGCGTACCACCGTGGTGCCGCACAAACACACACACATATACAGTCCAGTGCTTTCACAGTTATGCGCATGCCACAAACACATTCAGAGTGGCTGACAGTTTTCCTGCTGAGAAGGGCATAAACTCCAACCTGGACAGACTTTCCTGAACCAAATACTTCCACAGCGAAAGCTCAGAGGAAAGAGACTGAATGTGAACAGCACATTCAGAACAGGAAGTTAGTAGATCTGGGTTTCAGAATTTTGAGGAAAATATACAGAATAAAGAAACATGAGTGAGGGTGGACAGTATTGGTTAGATATGTTAAAGCAGTGACAAACCTTAAAAGCTCCAAAGTTACAGAAAAAGCTCATAAAATGGTCCATATGACTAGCAGCCTTTATTTTCTGACTTCACATAATTTTTTTGTAGGGACAATATTTGCTATTCTCTGAATGTCCTAGCTTGTCATTCTTGTGTTTGTGCATTAAAACATGTTTTTTGCCATTTTCAAAGCTAGCCAACCCCTGTCTTCATTCACTTGTATTATATGAAAAAGTTTCAGTTGACACACGACTAAATCATTAACATTTCCAGGGGAACCAATTTGTTGTGTATGCTAACGTTCAGCGTTTAATTGTATCTTCACACTTTTTGCAGGCATGTTTATATGAGAAAGGTACATTTCTACAGCTCATAAAGGCCAATGAACTGTAAATGTGTTAGGGGGCGCGACACAACTTTGTCATGTCCTCACATGCCCCTCACACATCACTAGTTACAATAATACACATAGACGCTCATACATTATGGAATAGCTGTATGCTAATTGTCCTTTAAAGTCAGACTGAGGATAAATCAATAGTTTGAGTGGTGGATTGAGTTTTATTTGGAGGTGCTGAAAGCGCGTTTGATGGATGTGAGTCCAGTGGGGATTCACGTACTGAGACTTACACCTCAGTGATGTGACTGGATGTTTCTGTCCAGCACTGAATTTCTCAGCTTATTTATTTAGGCACTGTTCATATAAAAAGATACAGCGATACATAGTGATCCTTGGAAAAACCTTGTTATATAAATATGATAATCATTCAGTTCCATTGTATTGCTATCTGATGCCATCACTGTACCATGGTGTCTATGTTTGGTTGTAGATAGAGGCTGGACAATGATTGCAAGGCTAGGTTGTAAAAATTACACAAGGTAGATTTAAATCTGTGTTGCCAGCATGAGCTCCACAACTCAATGTGGGTTGGTAACCCCTAGGCCACAGCTTCTAAAATACAAGTTTTACACCACCAGTAGCACCAGTCAAGCTTTTTTTTGTCACAGATGATTTATCCGCAGTGCAGCGGATCTGAAGGAATACAATTAAGATTAAATGAATAGATTTTAAATAATAAAACAAAAAATTTTTTGAAAATGAAAGTCTAGTTAAATATATACATACTTTGGAAACACAGCTCAAAAAATCTGGACATTCTAACATCCTAGCCTAGATTAGCAAGTCTGTCTTCTGATTTGCTTGATGTTTTATTGAATTGATGTTTCAATGAATGGCCATGAGACACTGATCAGCCGATCACCTCAGTCTGTTAGATTCAGCCATTTTCTACCAATCTGCATATTTAGACCTCAGAATCTCTGCAGCGCTCACACACAGAGGTGAAGATGGAGCTGTTTTGTGAGTGTGAGTAATCAGTGCTCTCTTTAGTGCCTCTCTTCCAGCTGCTCCCCCGACCGGCCGATCTTCCCTTCTTCCCCTTCCCAGATTTACAGAAAGAATGACAATATTCCCTAAGAAAGTGGCACAACAAAAATAAGGAAGAAAGCGACAAAGTAGAAGAAAGAGTGGCAGGTGCTGAATTATGCAGACTGTGAGAGCCATGATGGAGATGGACAGATGGATGGAGAGAGAGAGGTGTGCTTTTAAGTCTCGGTGTCACCATGGCCTCTGGGGATGGAAGGAGCTGATGGTTACGGGCCCGCCCATTAAAGACATCCCTCCCATATTTATTTATTCTGGTCACTGTATCTCCATTTAAGATTTTTATGGAGGTGTGGAGGTATCCTACCTGCTGTATGTGTGTGCGTGTGTGTGTTTGTGTTAGAGACATGGAGGCATTTATTTATTGATGGGTGTTTACGGGCAGCAGTGGTGGTGGATTTGAGTGGTGGGCTAGAAGACTGGGCTTGTTTATTCACAACCGTGTTTGGATGTTTTACAGGGGGAGCAGGTGCAAAGCATCGCTGCCTGTTTAAGAAGAGACACGGCTGTCCCGCTGCCCACAGAGGGAGAGGGAAACGGGAGGGAGTAAAAGAGAGAGAGGAAGAGAGGGAGTTAGCTAAACATTAAAATATGCAGATGAGGATCTCTGCTGAAGAACAAGATGTACTTAGATAGAGAGAGAGATAGATAGAGAGAGAGCGATGATAGATAAGAGAGAGAGCGATGGATGTATTAATGGATGAATAGATAAGAGAGAGTTATGGATAGATGATAGATGGATAGAGCGATGGATAGATAAGAGAGAGAGTGATGGATGGATAGATAGATAGATAGATAGATAGATAGATAGATAGATAGATAGATAGATAGATAGATAGATGATAGATAGATAGATAGATAGATAGAAAAGAGCGATAGAGAGATAGGAAGACAGGAACCAGCGTTGTGCGAGAGGAGAATTTCAATGGCACTCCAATCACCCAGCCAGGCTCGTTAGCCCAGAGAACATTTGCATAGAGCTTGAGTGAATTCATTTGGCTCTACCCAGAGAAGATGGCTTCCTCTCTACGCGCTTAGTTATGCAGCAAACCCCACACTGCGCTATTCACGTGGCGCATGCGTTCATGCACTGCCGTTTTGTCATCCTAGCAAATATGTTATGTATGTTCATGCATAATATTTCCACGAATCTGTAAAAATTGTATGCATTCTAAATATAGAGCAGTGGATGTAACTTACACACATGACAACTGAAATCAGCCTTTATGAGACCTTCTTGACCAAGAGAACTATTTAACCCTATAACTATAGTGAGAGCCCTGGCCTTCATATTAACCTGGTTTAGTGCAGAAAATGTGTCAGTCTGGGTCACACACTATGTGACACTACTAAAACTGTTTGTGTGTGTGTATGTGTGATCTGAAAATGACTGAAAGATTGTGTTTGTGTGTTCTTACATTATCTATATGCAAATTATTGTGAAAAGACAAAATACTGATTTTGTGATTTTAACACCACAATTAGTTATTAAACATGAACAATATTCATACTTCTAAAGGCAATTTTGTAAATTATGTGCTATTTGTCACAATTATGTAACATATTTAAATTAAATTTTCTTTGCAAATAGGTATATATGCCATTATTTTGCATATGATGTCACTTCTCTGATTTAAATCTTTAATGACTTGGTAGCTGTAATTATATTATAACTCTTCTGTCCCAATCCCTCTCTCTCTCCCTATTTGCGTGTGTCTCTCCTCCTTTGTGGATGTATGATTGAGTACTGGTGGGGGAGATGGCTTCTCAATGCGTCATTAATGGCTAATCAATGCCCTCTGTGTTATATAGTGAGTGTCCAGGGACTCCCACAAGTCTTTAATCTGGGCATCATCTCACTGGCCTCCCAGAATGCTTACACACACACACACACACACATTTATGGTGGATCAATGTTTCAGAGAAAGTGCAGTCAGTATCTGTAATGCATTTTGCACTTGCTTTATAGCTGCATAATTTGTGAATTACTGCTTTTGAATATATTGACATTCACTTTAGCAACAGTTTAAAGGGATGTTCACCCAAAAAAATAAATAGTTCTGTCATCACTTACTCACACTTTGCATTAGCAGCACAAAGGTTGTGGGTTCGACTGATTCAAATTTCTGCTTAAACACTGTATACTCTGAATGCACTGTAAGTTGCTTTGCGATCTGCCAAATGCATAAATGTAACATCTTTTGTGCTTCATACAAGAAATTTTAATTGACTTTTGCCAGAATTCATTTCAAACATCCCCCTTCAGAAGGAATTTGTTCATAGCTTGCTTTTATCTTTCTGTTTATGTCCAACAGGTTTCAGAACAGCTTTGTGTCTCTCTCAGAAAAGTGTCTTCTAACCTCTGAGTGAAACCTCTGTTTCCCCTGAGTGCAGTTATTTATGAGTTAAAAGTGTGTGAGTAAATACATGTCTGTACCTCTTCTCTTGACCTCCACCTCCTCAAGCGTCCTTCCTTTCACTCGATATTCATTCGTTTCTCACTCTTCACAGACATTCAGCACACCTGACCCCCCTCTTTTGTTTACGATCGTTATTTCTCTCCTCTTGCTCATCTAACTAGCTTTTCTATCCATCTTTTCCCTCACATTCCTTCCACCTGTCCTCTCTCTCACTCCATGCCTCAAGTACCAGACAGTTTGTGCTTTGTGCTCTCAAGTCCAGCGGCTCTGGTCCGATATCTACACTGCCTTGGGCTCCTTTTCTCTTTGATTGTAATGTTGCAAAAGGTTTAAACATAAATATTGACTTTATTGACTTTACTAAAATATGTCTTTTACTTTAGAGGCTTGTTCTTCAAGTTGTTGTTGTTGGAGTTTAGTTGCTTTGGGTTGTTTTATTTGTTACATTGTTTAAGCCGTTTGATTATAAAGTGTGTGTGAATACTAAGGTGATATAAATTAAGCATGTGCAATAAAAAGCAAATATGATTTTACGTCAACCTACAGGGAAGTTTTGAGGAAGGTTAAAATTTTTGTACGTAAGGTTCTCTGCATTAAAATATCATCTAAAACCTCATAATTCCGGGAGTTCAATGATGTCCAAAGAAATCCAAAACTTAACACATAGTTACCCATAAGGGGCATGTTAGTCACACGTGTATGTCTTCATGTATCTGAAATTTGTATTTGCTAGAAGGTGTGAGGGAAAAGAGAAAAGACAGGGAATGTTTCTGAGCCTGTAGCTGACTGACAGTCCCAGAAGACAAAGAGGAACATAGAGGGTGGAGGGGTGGAGAAAGAGAAAAGCAGGCATGAAATTTGAATCTCATATACATTTCAGTTGAAAATCAGCCTATCCTTGATACAAATTCTCTAGAGACCACCGCAAACCCCCTCCATCTCCTCAAACACACACACTTGCACACAAACATATCTGCAGTCAGCGTACGTTTAATACAAGGCCTAAGGTATCCAAGCATGACTGCATGCCATGCACGACAAACACACACACGCATACACTGACTGGTGTGGCGTTAGTCAGTGTCTGTGCATGAGAACAGATTGTTCTTTGTGCATTTGCTGAGTAGCTGAATGCACAAGGTGTTGCTAACGAAAAGCAAGAGTGGACACTAAAACATGCGAGATGCATGACTGCGTTTACTGCACATGTATATGCGAACAAGCTGTTGTTCGTTTTTTAAGGCTGATTCCTCCTTATTCATTTATTTATTTTATTTTTTATTTTATTTATTTTTTATCTGTTCTTATAGGTGGGTTTTTGACCACTCATGATTTAAAAGTGCACGTTCTTATGCATAATTTTAATTTTAAGGCTATATTTGATAAAAAATTTAATTTAAGAAAGAAATTGATAGGTTGGCAGTTTGCTGACCAATCAAATTACTGGAAACTGGAGTTCAAAAATGACCATGAAACAATGACTTGAAATAAAGTGCCTGTGACATAGAGCTCTGTGTGGGATGCTTCAAACTCATGCATGTCAGATTCCTCACTTCTGGCACTCAGTGCATGTATTTGTTCACTTGAAAGATCAAAACAACAATCATTCACAAATAAAACACCTCTACAGCCCTATCACGCCTCCTCTCCTTCCACCTCACAACCTTCCTGACCTACTCATTCTTGGCCTCCATCCCAGTTTCTTTTTTAATGCCCATGGATGTTTTTCATCTCTCAACACTTTCTCTTTCTCTCTCTCTCTCCCTCTCTCTCACTCTCTCTCTGAATGACAAGCGATTGCCTTGTATATTTGAGAGGAAAACAAACCCGCATTCATGCTGTTTTTGCATCTCTCTTCTCACTCCCCCTCTGTCCTTTGCTCCTGTTGGTCTTTCTGGGACCCTGTTTTTCTGTAAATCGATAAGTCTGTGTTTTTATTTTTGGGATTTAGGGTTTTTGACAGTGTAAGATTTGAGAATGATTGTTTGTAATGGATTATAAATACAACAGAAAACTGATGTTCACAGGCTGAGGCTAATCACCAAGGAGATCTCATTGAAATAACACTGTTACTCTTAGGCAGCAGTGAGGCAAAATTGAAAAGAACTCATGTTTGGTTTTAAGTCTTGGTTTTAAAAATAGTTTTAGAAACAATCTCAACAGTGTTTCATTTGTTGGAAGTCTGCAGTCAAAAGTCAAGGATCTCAAAATGAGCTCAAATATTTCTTATCAAGTATTTCCGAGATTCACGTGAATTTATACAGCTCTATACTCTGACTCTGTCTGACAATTGTCTTATTTTACTTCTTCAAAGGACTAGAAAAGAAACATGTGACAACTGAGCTGATACCTAAATCAAACATGACTGGGAAATTCATTATCTGTAAAGCTGTGTAAGTGAGACTGAGCTCGGAAATTCTGGCTGAGATTGTTTATATGGAGAAATGTACAGGTTGTAGTGTGAATGGAGTGTTTGTGTGTGGGTGGAGACACACAGAGGCACAAGTGTATATTTATCCAGTGAAGTGCATGCTGTGTTCTCACGGCGTATTTCTGTTTCATTTCCTGACCCGACCTGTGTCTGCTCATTGATGTGAATCAGTGCCTCTTTCTCTCTTTCTGTATCTCTCCATCAATCCCTCCTTTTCTCTTCATTTCAGCTTGGGAATGAGTTTTATTGATGTGACAAGAGTTCTGCAGCATGCTTGAAGCTCCATAAGTTTTACCTCTCCATCCATGTCTTCATCCATCCATTACTTTTGTCTTTCTCATCTACTGATCTTCTCAGTTCCTTTGGCCCCTTTCCAGTGCTCTATGGAGAGAGAGAGAGAGAGAGAGAGAGAGAGAGTGTGTGTGTGTGTGTGTGTGTGTGTGTGTGGGTGGTCTACGTCAGCCATGGCTTCAATTACAATTCATCTCCATTAACCTAATTTAGGTCTTTGTGAGAGAAGGAGTGTTGGTGTGTTTCAGTGAGTCTGGTTTCTGCGGCTTCAGTCTTTTTTGTCTTTTTTTAAGTAAAAGGGAGAAAAATAAAGGAGAGCAAGAAAGTGACAGAGGGAAAGAGAGAGATGTGGGCAATGGGGTATAAACAGCCGTAGGTTCTGCCAGATGGCGGACTAACTGCCCACCCCTCTTCCCTAAAGAAGGGGCAGAATGAGATAGAAAGTGTATCACACACACACAAACACGTACGCATAGCAAAAACTAGTTAATACACTGCTTTGCTGAGTCAGTGTTCTTACATAAATTTATGCGAAAACGAACACAAGTGTTAACCCAAAAACATTAATTTTGTCGTCTCATGTTTCAAGCCTAAATTTCATAAAACATAAAGGAATTAGATTTAAATATTCATAAAAGAAGCTCATGTGACAGTGCAATATTCCAAGTTTTCAGAACACATGCATTTACTTTGTGACAGACAAATTGTAGTTTAAGATGCTTTTAAAATGTTGTCATCCAGTGAAGGTCAAATCTTATGCTTGTTTCAGCATCATCACATTGATTATGACACAACAACCAATGACATTTGCCAGATTTGTCAAAACTAGCAAGACAATCAGGTTTAGGAGCAACATTTTGACTCCTTTTGCAAACATTTGTTTTTCCAAAACAATCAAGATCATTAAATGCTAACTGATATTTGAAATAATTGAAATGATATTTGATTTTAAGCACGTTTTAAATCAGATTCTTTAATTTTTGCTTGAGCAGTTTCTTGAATTTCACCAAGTGCAATTCAATAGCAAAGCATTATTTCAGAAACAGCTGAGATCATTAAAACCCTGGCATTAATGCAGCGCTTAGCACTGCAAACAGTCAGATCTGAATAACCCAGTTTTATTTTAGGACTAACAGCAGCCACATAACACATATGGACCGGGTGCCAAAGCAACTCTTTTGACAGAATGTTGGAATGTCTGTGCAGATATGTCGCGTGATGGTTGGTTTGGGTGACTTTGAATTTGGGTGAATCTAACCTGGTGTGTGTATGTAGACATTAGTGTGTTTTGTTTTTTTAATTTTTGTATTGATTTTGTGTATTTGTTTAAAAGGTGGAGTACAGGATAGTGATGTGTCTCACACTTAGATTAGAAATCTGTGTGCAATATGACGTCTTTCTGATAAGAGCATATCTTCCATTAAAATCATTAAAATCCTCTGTGGCCAGTAAACTAATGCCTGGTCTCATGTACAAAACATGTATATACACTAATAAAAATGTTGCATTGATATTTACATAGGTAAAAATAATCATGTTTTTGTAGGTGTTTATTAGAGTAAAGTATTTAGAGTAGGTGTTTATTAGTGTGTCTTTTGCATTGCATTGCATAAAAGTTAAACCTGATGTGACCTATAACCCAGATGACCAGAACATTGTGTTGTCTATCTAAATGAGTGTGTGTGCCTGGCTCTCCATCTCATCCCTGCCACCCCAATCATTCAAATGAACACCTAGGAAATTGGAATTGATTTGGCCCTTTGTGTGTATGTGTGTGTGTATGCGTGTGTGGGCCCTTAAACAGGATAGATTGTCACCCTTATACAACCATATGTGTGTTCACACAACCAAAAACACACACGGTTTGTCGAGTAAGCGAGTGAGCTCATAACTAGAGCATCAACATGTAATGCCAGGGAGATTAAATGTATGTTTTTCGCTCTTGATAAGTCAACAGCGCGTACCAGCGCTCGGCTAATAGGAAGACTGCTTGTACACACACGCACCGTGTTGCCAAGCAGAAGCTGCCGCTGTAACGCTGGCATGAGCGTGTGCACGCGCATGTTTGTGTACGTGCATAAATATGAGGAGTCGCTAACGATTTTGCCTTTCACGTGTCGCAATAGCAGATGTACAGTATGTTCACGGCACACAAACATCTGTGGCCTTAGTCTATAGAAAAATGACATATTTTGTAAAAAATAATTTAAATGTTTAAGCAAATTTAGAATCAAAATTGTATAAAAATAGATAAAGAAGATTTGGAGGTGGAGGTAAGTGGAGCCAAAGGAAGTGTGGGCCGTCAAATGCATGTTTAAATTTTGAGCAGGCACTTTAGGGGACAGCACAGAAATGCGTATTTCTGTACAGACATGGAAAAACAGCTCTAAGTGTGCACATGCTGCCAGAGCAGCAGTTTTTAATGGGAGTGTGTGAGGTGTACAGAGAGAGAAGGAGGATGGGGAGGAAGAGAGAGAATGGAAGCCTTAATGGATTCATTTTTGCTTCACTAATTTTAGGGCCTTTTAACAGCATGCGCCTTCTTCCCCCCACACCCCCTTTTCTCTGCATCTCCAGTTAATTTAATGAAGAGTTGCCCAATTGCTTTTAGCATTAATATTCCAATATGGAGTGGTGTAAATAATAAATGCTTCTCTCTTTCTTTCTTTTGCTCTCTCTCTCTCCCTCTCTCATGGATGATGTTGAGTCCCATCTGTTGTGTCTTTGGTGCTACTGACTGAGCACTCCCTCTGGATGGAGAGAGAGAGAGAGAGAGGGAGAGAGAGGGAGAGATGACAGGGATAGGAGACACATAGCAACAGTATGGTAGAAATGGAAAGGTGTGTCTTTGAGCAAATCTGTTGTGTTTTGGCTTTGTGGTGCACAGATGCAGCCGATAGAAAGATGGAAAAGTTTGCAGTTTTTATGTCTTCTGTAGCTTGTGAGACTTTATAGTGTTCCCAGTTGTTTCATTTGAGTATCAACTTTGTCACCAACGCTCCTGCTAAAATTCCTAAGGGGAAATAAAAATAGACACAACTGAGTTGTTACACTAAAAGCAATTGTATCTGTGGATTTGATTATTTAGGATTGAGTGTCATGATTTTTGGTTGTTCAGTTTAGTTGGGGACCCAAACCTTTTCTTCTTTTTTCAATCGTGTACTCTCTTGGAAAAGATTTGATATTATTGGGGACGTGTGAGACCTCAGTAGAAGACTCCATTCGCTCTCCTTTTAATGTCTTTGTTGTGTTGGAGAACAATTGAGACATTTTAATTTGTGAAGTTTATGTGTTGTGGGACAGAATGGACAGATAGAGGAGTGACAGAAAGGAAAGCAACATAGAGGGAGGTTTCTGCTTGTGTCCGCGAACTGTTTCATTAAAGCTAGAGGCCCTTTGAAAAATTGTAATGAGTTCAGCTAATTAATTTAGACCATGTCAACAGATGGCTAAATTCACATGGCTACTGGATATGAAAGGTTCTCTCTCGCTCTGCCCAGCCTCACACACACTCAAAAACACACCTTGCAGCATAAGAACCTCCATTTTGTCTCAGATAAATCTATTGTTGAGGTGTTACTATTGGGTGTAGTTACAAGTTAAGTTATTTTTCCACTTGTGCTTAGTAGTTGTTAGTCGTGGTCTTCAAGGGAAAATGAAATATTAGTACAGTATGTAATGGTGAGTGTTTAGTGTTAAATTTTTTTTAGGGTTAATATGTTGTATTTTTAAAATATTTTGTAATAATATTTACTTAGCTTTAAATAAATTTACAATTTAGATAAACAGGTAAAAGTGTGAATGCGTGCATAATAGATGGTGTCAGTTTCAGGCAGTAAGGCTGATCGATCTCCTGTCCATTGCTACTCTGGAATCAGAGTTAGCCCAGACTGGACCCCTGGGGTACGCCTGTGTGTTCTCAGCCTATTAAACAATTACACACACATGGGGATCTCAACCTCAGTCCTGACACACACACACAACCTCAGACACTGACATTTATTCCCCTCTTACCCTTACAAGTAATAATACTGGCCAGTTCCCTGTCGCTGGGGTTTCTTGTTGTGAATTATTCATATGCATGGTGTTATTAAAGTTTATCTTGTAGTATTTCATCAAAATATAATAATAACTTTTAATGACTTTTTCCTCAATAACAATTTTATGCCTCAGTTCTGCCTCAATAACAACTTATTTTTGGATGATGTCACCAAGACCTGTTAATTTTTTCAGCCCCTCCAATAACCTGCTACTTCTCACAACCCACTCAGTTTCTGATGAATAACACAAAATCCACATTTATCTTACGTTGCTAAAAAATAGTTTGCAAACACTATTTCTTATTGATGAACTGAAGTATGCGAGTTCAAGGGAATAAGTAGAAGAATGCTTTCTGCAGGTGTGTGTTTGGAGTATGAGTGCGGGAGCGCAGACAATCTGTCAAAAACAGGTCGGCCGGAGGAGGAGGGTGTAGTTTTACAGAAAAGAGACCAAGAGTTAGAGAGAGAGACTACATTAATGGATACATGTGTCTGTGTGTGCGTGCGGTCATGTAAACACAACTGCGACAGAGAATTGTTCCATTCCTCCACTTAACCTTGTTCCCCCGAACACCCCCCTCCTCACCGCCACCAACCCACACCCCCCCATCTCTCTCTCCCCACATGGCCCTTCCACTTGCGCTACCAAAGCCATTTCACAGCTAGTTTCTATCTGGGTGCTCAGAAACAGAAACCCCTATTAAAGATTAACTGTTAAGGTTAACAGTTCACCCTCAGCCTCAGTGCCTAAAAGAGTTCACTCTGCTCTAACGCGGGTGAGACATGATGGGCCTTTTTTTAAGGGACATTTGTCATTCTGGAAGATTTGAAGCATCAGCATTTTAAAGAACAGACATACACACAGAATACACTGACCCCACCGGGTCAGAAACTGCTTTGTGATGCAACCACGATGCACTTTTAGCTGCTGGACTTGAGTTAAGTGTACTAGACAGCACACACACTCTCTGTTTTCTGCTGTGCTCTCAATGTGCTCAAGTGCAGGGGGTGAGAGAGACAGACAGAAGGGGATGGACAGGTTGCACTTTGTGGAAGTGTGTTTTGCTATAAAATACTCTGTATACTTTTACTAAATGTTAAGCAGTGGACTATATATATATATATATGTATATATGATTGTGTTTGTATGCATGTGTGCCTTTAAATTTTATGAAATATTGTGCACCTATTTGTCCTTTTTTGCAGCTGAATGTGACAGGCAGTTATCAATATGCATTTATATGGCTAGCTTCATAGAAAAGAAATGCTCTCACGTTTTGATACAAGCGCATGGTAATCTGAGTGTTTTAAACATTTTAAACATGATAACAGTGGCAATAAAATAATTTCTCAGTTTACATTTTCAGTATTTTCAGTTTAAATCAAATCAGATTCGAAATGTTATTACCTGCTATCAAGGATGTTACTAAAGGTTCAATAGTTTGCAAAAAGGTAAAATAACTTTTTTTTATATGAATTGTGGTTATGGCCCTGAATACATAATCGTGCAACTGATTTAACAAATACAATACACTGTTTTAAGTAGCATTCAAAATATATTTGGATGCTTCACAATCTAAGAGGGCACGTGCCTCTTCAGTTTTGAATGGACATGATGCTTCTGTATGTTTTAGAGGTCAGGTCGTCTTTTAATGTCGGCATCGCAGAGACTGTGTCTTTGTCAGAGCCCCAAGTGGCGCATGTACGCGTGTGTGTGGGTCTCAAGCCCTGTGTGTCTTTGTATGCCTGTCAGTTTGTGTGCATCTGGTGCACAATAGTGGTAATTATGTTGGCTGTGGGGGCTCAAGGGGAGTGTGTGAGCCTGTGTATGTGTGTGTGAGCTCTAGCGAGGGGCAGCAGTCAAACAATAATATAATCAGAGGCTTTTGTGTGGGTAGGGCAGAGGGCAAGACTGTGTCAGCTGTTATTGAGTACTTATCCCTGTAACAGACCATTCATCACGCGCACACACATGCCCCAAAAGCATCTGACAAACACAATAGCCCACCTCCCAGTACACATATCTCAAAAAACACAATTTATCATAAAAATACTCTTTCAAATATGAAAAAGACACAACACCTATTTTCCCTCAGTTGACATACAATAATAGCTCAGTGATGGAGAACAGAGCTTGTTAGGTTGTAAAAGACTTGCTCTCAAAGCCAAACAGCAAATCGCCACAGAAACAGCATGTGGCACGGCTTCTGTCTCTAAGGTGACCGGAGTTAATATCTTAACTGTCCACTTTCCTTTACACACACTCACACATACTCATATGATCATGACATAGGGCTGCTTACTACTTAGTCTGTTTTAGGTCAGTAAAATAAGACTTGCTCCCCAACCTTTGTAACTTCCTCCCCCAAACCAAATAATTCTGAGGTTTGTTTACTTTGGGACAACAGGTTTGTGTTTGCAGTGTATTTATGCATTCTGCATTCTGAGTATATTAATAGTTATATATAAATCAACCCAAGCCTGTGTGTGTGTGTGTGTGTGTGTATGATCTCTCTGCCTTTTTGGGCTTATCCTTGACCTGGAATTGGAGTTAAACCTGATTTTGAATGATGTGACTTTCAGCTACTTGATCCCCCCAACTCTCTCAGGACTGTGTCCTGGATGATAAATAAATGTTTCTCTTTGTCTTGTCATCAATAATGCACTTTTCCTTTAAGTGCCGATGTGAGCGATTCCATTCTGTCTCTCTATCCCTCTTTCTCTCTCACTCTCTCTCTATCCCTCTCTTTCGTTCACTTATTCATTTTATTTTATCTTTCAGCTGAAGGTAGATGAGTGAACTAAGAGATTGAAACAGTGAAAATCACTTAAAGTCTATTGTTGCGATAAAAGTATCACTTGTGGATGGGCGCTTTGGGATGTGCTTTGGGATGTGGGTATGCGCATGTGTGATGTACAGCCCAGAGAGACAGTCAACAGGAGTTTCTGCTGTCGTTATATAAACTGCTGCTGCAGGCCTTTGCCTGCTGTTTGTGATACACTTTAAATATACTTTGTTATAAACATAACGTATTATGTTTAATTGTAAAAAAATTTGTTCATTACATTTTTATGCCTTATGAATGATTTTTTTTTCCTTTTGGATAACAGGGTAAAATTCCGTAAGCCATGTTAAATCATATATTTTATTATTGAGAATCACTTTAAATGAAAAAAATTGATATTCAGTGACCAGAAAGAGGAAAGCTGGGATAAAAGGTCTAAACTAAAAACATGCTTTAATTTGTAACACTCAAATTAACTGGTTTCATTGAAATCAAAATTATTTAAGGAATGTTTCAGGGTCAAGACATTTCACAGCATTTTTAAAGCAGAAATGTGCAGCTCATATATTTACTCAAGGAATTAAATGAATTATTACAAACAAAAAATTGATGTTATTTAAGATGTAAGGCTGTCTAAATTGTATTTTGGTGATCTTATAGTTGTGACTAACATGCCTATAAATGCTCTGGCGTACTGTATCAAAACAAGTAGACACAAATTAAGCATTTGTGTTTCTACACTGTCCTGGTTGAGGCAACCTGACAATTTCATTTGGTGCCACTAGTGGCCCAGAAAAAATCAACTTTTAATTTATTTAAATAAGCATGTGTTAGCCAATATTAGCTGTTTGATATTAGCTGTTTTCTAAAATTCCTACTTTAAATGGGAGAATTATGAGAACAATAGAAGTCAGATGGGTGAAACGGAAGTTAGAGAGATGGATAGAGATGAGAGAGCGAGGAGCTGAGAAAGATGGAGAGATGAGTGAAAATATGGAATATGAACGGGGGTGGGGGTGACCTAATTGTGGAAGGGCAGGGCAGGATGACCGCCAGTAATCAGCTTAGCGCTGTAGCGCTCCACTCCTCAATCTGGGACACCACCGCCCTCTTTTTTGGGTCTCTGTGTTAGTCACAGGCTTTGTGTTGTATAATAAACAAATGTATAGCTTAAATTTTGATATGCTAAATATATGTTCATGTAAGCTTTATAAAGGTAGGAACAGTGGGAGCGCTTTCCTGTGGTATATTTGCCCAGCATTAACATCTATGTTTGCGTACTTACACAGAGTATATTTCTAATGTAAATAAATGACTGTATGTGTGTGAGCATATGTTCAATGACAGTATGAAGTACGGTATGACTGGACGGCTTCAGGCAGCCGGCGACTCCACTGGATCACTGTCACTCAGAAACATACACTCAGACGCTGATGGCACGTCACAACGCCACAGATCTGGACCTCTGTCCTTTTCTTTTACCCTTGTCCTATATGTGTCTGTGTGTTTGTGCTGTGCTCTCTCACATCAAATCAAAGCATGGCACATAAACTTTAGCCACCAGCCTCACCCCCTCCCCCAGCCGTCTTTCTGTTTGTGTTGATATGTGCTTGGTAGTGGCTGCTGCCACACTGCCTAATTGGGGCTGTCATAGGCTGTTACGTCCAGGCCAGACAGAAAGAGCAATGAAGGATGGGATGTCTCTCCTCTACTGTCTCTCTCTCCAGCATGCTACAGCTTGACCAGGTTAAAGGGGTCAATCGTGACACAAAATGTAAACAAATACTGTGCAACCTCTATGACATATGTTTGCAATGCATTGTTGCACTATTTGATTAAAAAAATGGTGCAGAACAAAATGCAAATTTCTTTTTGTAATCTGGTTTTGGGCACTGGCTTGTAAAGATTGCATTATACACTTTCATTGAACAAAAGTTTATTTACCATTTATTGTTGACCCAACCAATAACAAGAACTTGGGGCGGGGCTACCCATGTGACAGGAAGCAGTAATTACTTTTGCAATTTCGCTTGGTTACGCAAAAGGTGCCAACATTACACACTTCACCCTTTGATGCAAAAAACAGAAAAAGTGTCTAGATTCCAGCTAGACCTGTAGGACTTTCATCCCTGTCAATCAAAATAGTCACTCTGTAGTGTCTTTATATAACACTTATAAAACAACACAAACTAACATGCTAGCACAAGCGTACCACACGCACACCAAGCCTGCCAACTCTTCTTGTAATCCCTCAGACAAATTACAAGATCTTCTCCTCCTACTTACTCTTTTTTTTCCTTCCTCCAGTAGCAATTGGATTTGGATAAAGATGGCTTTTCCTTTTCTCTACTGTTTTTCCTTCGTCTGGCTAAAGACGGATTTGCCGGGGGAGATTACAGTCTGTGGTGGAGAGAAATCGCATTTGAGGAAAAACGTCTCCGCTAACCCACAAACAACAATCCCCCACTCGCTCTCTTCTGTTTCTTTCTGCATGTGGAGTTTATTGCTCGGAGCAGAACTGAGGAAAGTAGATCAAGAGAATAATCCACCTCTTGATGTTAGTGTAGATAGATAGTGAAAGACACAACAGGTCTGTATATCAGTGAATAAGTATCAGTGAATAAGTCTGGCCAGTGTTATCAGTGGCATTAGCGAGAAGGCTAACATTAGTGCTAAGTGCTGAATGGGCTGGGAGTGTCAGGAGGGCGAGCTAAATGAGCGCCTAGCCGCTGCTCTCTGGCAGCTTAGCGTGTTAAGAAACTGGCTTTAGTCTGGATGTTGTCACTAGATGAGGCTTAAGCGGAGACATGAAGTGGCCAGCAATGAAACTGTCAAGCTTGGATTCAATTTTTTAGTTTTGCCTTTCAACATTTTGCCTTTAAGAAACCATAGTGGTGTTATATATATTACATTATATTCACATGCTACATGTTTAGAGAACCACAATATTTCTATGGTACATGTCTATAGGGGCCTGTGGTCCTCTGTGTTGTGTGGTTATTGTGTATTGGATGTGAGTTTCCATAATTATATTTCACACTAAAATATGCCCAGATAAATTGTGTATGTTTAGCTGGCAATGTGTCTTGTGTTTGTTGTGTGTGTGGGTTGGTTAGCAGACGTTGAGCAGGGTGAATAATTAAAAATTGAGCGTGGGAGGCAGAAGGTCTTTAACCCTGAACCTCAAGACAACATTCAACCAATCAATAATGCATCAGGGGGACATGATACAGACATACCAAAAACCACACACACTCACACAGACACTATCACTGAATGCATGTCCGTGTACTAGAGATTTCACACTATTCCTTTTTAATCTGTAGCTCAACTAGCAGAGCATTGCACCACCACCCCCAAGGTCATGGGTTCGATTCCAATGAGCCACACAAACTCATGGAACGTTTACCTTGAATAAACTGTGAATAAATGCATCTACTGAATGAATACACACCACAAATGTTCTTTTTCAGTAGTACAGATCGAATAACATACCAGCCATTATACCAGTGTTATAATTAAGTGAGAGAAATTGTTCTGCAGTGGATTTATCCAAGAGAAATAAAGTATGAGTTTGGTGTGTGTGTGTGTGTGTGAGCATGTCCCACGTGGTGCGCTTGTCAGGCTGAGACAGGCTGCCGTGTGCTGGGCTGCTGCATGTGTATGTGTGTAGTTGTCAGGCCGCTGTGTGCAGTGTGTGCCACCAGCGCGGGTAATAGGGATGGACCTGTCAACTCACTTAATGCAGCTAATGTGTGCTAGAGCCGGGGGATATGAATACACACACACACACACACACACAGAGTGCTCCCCTCTCCTCTGCTCGTCAGTGCTCTGTCACATTTTTTCTTCCTCTACCTTATGCCTATTCATTTTCATCTCAGTCCATCTTTCTCTCTTTTCTACTTTTTAGCTTCTTCCTATCACCATTTTTATGCTATTATTATGCTGGCACACTAAACTCTTGGGCCCCCTGTATGTTAAAACTGTGTTGTCCTACCTTTTGTCTTATGGACTCTCCCCACCAGTAAGGCATTACCTGAGGAAAATGTTAGCGTTTAAGTGTTGCTAACAGCTCATGAGACTTTAGGTTCTCAGTTAGATTTAGAAGTAACATTGTCTCCAATTATATTTTTAAATATAGACACAAATAGGATGATTGCTGATGTACAGTAAATTATAGATGTATATATTTATTCACATTCTCCTTAAGAAGAGAATTAAATAAAATAAAAAATATGTTGTTGTTTTATTTTGTTTTATTTTGAATCTCTTTGACGGTGCTGATACTTTAACTGTAAACTCTCCATTTCTGTTTTTAGTATAAAAAAATCTTTTAAGGAACCCCCTGGGGCCCCTTTTCAAGGATTACTGCTCCGTCATCATCTGCGCTTTGTCTTTCTGCTATTATTATTCTGGCACGGTAAACTTAGGAGCCCTGGGTATACTAGAGTGTGGATAGGTCAGAAATCTTGTCTTTCACCAGAGGCCCCGGTGCGCAGGTAATGATTATCTGTTGACAAATGTGATGAATGCTGGAAGTGCCCAAACCCAAACAACCGTGAGGAAGAGCGTGAGGAAAAAAATCCAATATGGGCAAGGAGAGAAACCTCATAAAGAAGGAGTGGCATATGGAGATGGAGAAATTCCCTGCGCTTCTCCTCCCTCCATCTCTCCTGCCTCCTTCCGTGCCTGTCGCTCTGATGAATATCTTCCACATAATGTACGGATCCACTGCAATCTGTCTTCCTTTCATCACCCTCTTCTGCATCATCTGCCTTCACCTCCAACTCTTTATGGTCCATTCATTCTGCATTGTTGTAATTCTAAAATCAGTTCAAGCAGTGACTGCACCAGCCGGGGCGTGCTCTTGGATCAACATTGTTTTTTAGTCTTAAAACAACATTCCTGTCAAACAAAGAGTTCTTACCCTAACCCTGGTCACTCAGTTTGGGGCACACTTTTTCAGCCAATCACGAGAGCTGTGAGGGACTATGTGACTAATCACCATGGAGCTACAGTAATTGATATTGAAGGTCATTTTGCCAAGTAAGATTTTGTTCTTAAATTAACAGGTTGATAAGAGTTGTATAACAAACCTTAACCCTAAAGATAAGCCTGCACTTAACTTTGACCCTCAACCTAATCCTACAAAATGCTCAACCAACAATCACATTTAACTAGCCCATACCCTATTCCAAAATCTGGTTGATGAGAACATATAAAAATCACAAGCTACAAGGTAAAATCGTGGTCACTCGCAAGAATCACTCACGGACACTCACAAGAATGTTATTTTAGCTTCTTTCACTGTAGTGTTTACAGACTTCAAAATTAACCAGCCCAGTTTTGAAATAAGTCACAAAGTGCTTGGATAAAAAGTCCAAAATAGAGATAACAACAGTACGACTTGCCTATTTTCTGACGGTGTGATCAAGGGAGATGTTTTACGCTACGGCGTTGTTATAGTTAGATTTGCTCTAATTTATGCCTATTCACAGCTCTCACCTGCTAAGGCAGAAATGTTGTAATCAGTGCATATAAAAAAGGAGATTGGCCTCCAGTTCTGAAAGGATTTTTGATTAGAGCTGTTATGTGCCGTGGTGTTGCCAGAGAAACGCATCATCAGACAGACTGTGAATGCTTAAAAGGGGCTCACATGCAGACCATCAACACTCACCTCAGCTGCTTAACAGACACAACAACTATCACAGTGTTTATCACAGCTCAACTTTTGATCCCAAATCACCCTCCAAATGCGCTGGTGTAGATTTAGTGTCAGCCTTTGCAAATAGAAGGTAGAAAAAACAAGAGTAAGAGAGAATTCAGGTGACACTGACAGATGATAAATGACACGTAAATAGTAAAAGATTAAAATTTAGGTTGGCAGTTGTGATGCTGTCTGTTATGTTATATATAGTGGATGCATATCCAGTGTTTGTTTACATGCTGTAGTCCATTATAATATTTTAGTTATTCAGTATTTTTTATTTAAACAAAATACAATTTAGAAATTTGGGTTATTCAGTAATTTATTTATAATTTAAACTTTATTTATAATTACTGTGAACATAATGATGAGCAATGCAAAGTTTTCATTTTTCCAAAAGCTAAATTTGTCATAAAAAATTTGGCATAAAAAATGTCATATTGTAGCTGCAGCATTTCTAGTGGCAGCGTTCTGTTCAAGCGAACACACTTTTGTTTCTTAAAAATGTAGTTTTTTGTATGGCTACATTTGCTGTGCAGAACAAGAACTAATGTGCGATGGGTAGTCTATGCATTTTGAATGCATGTTTGCAGCTTCTTGTACAGCGAGTGATTTCTGTATTTATAGCGTATGTAAAAGTGAGCGTGTTTGTATCCCAGGAGAAGGGATGGAGGACACACATTAGCTGTGCCATAGCAGATGTCACCAGGCACATGTCGCATAGCTTCATAAATTATAAAATCACTCCCCATGGCCCCCCACCACATTTGCCTCTTGTCTTTTTTCATTCCTCTATCTCTCCTCCTCAAATCTCTGATTTTCTCTGTTCTTTGCCACCAGTATTGTGTCAATCTATTCATTGATCATAATATCTTGATTATTTGGCACATGATTAAGGGAGACATGTCTAGTATTTAAAAAAAACAGGAAATATTTGTTAAAATTAGATATAAAAGTCTTATATTTAGCATGTCCCACAACTGGTATACTATTGTTCGTAGTCAGAATGTAGCCATATTTAACTTCCTGTTTCATTGCATCTAGGTTCACAGCAGCACTTTGAACAGACTGTATTTCTGTCCCTCACAGCCTTGTTTTCAATCACATCAAGTTAAATATGGCATCTGCGCTGACTAAGGTCTATTGGGTAGCATATAAACCTGTGGTTTCACAGGCAGGATGGATCATGTCTGGCTCAAGCAGCAGTGAGGTTCGCAGAGGCATCACTGAATGTCAGTGCTCCTAAAATTTCCTGTGCATCAGTTCTTACTCATTCTTTTCTTTTGTATGTGTCTTCTGAATCATCTTTTTGTTGTTGTTTTCCTCCACAGAAATTGGTCTAACATGTATGACTAGCCTAAAAGAGATGGTAAACCCTAAAACATAATTTTTCTGTAATTTTTATATACCTTAATGTCATTTTAAACTCAAATAGCAAGATGTTCTGTAAAATGGTAATGCATGTTATTGCTGAAGTCTCCATTTGTTTTCATTGAAAAGGCAGTTATTCTTCAAAATGTATCCTCCTGTGGTCCAATTAAGAAAAGTTTTGAGGTAACTAACAATTTAAATGTACAACGGAGTGTAATTTTGGCTATGAGCTTTAAATCATGGACAAATCTTTCAAAATCTCCCATATTTTAAAGAAAAAATGTTTTCATAAGAGAATTCCCCTGAGAGACACTAAGCAGATGAAGAAAGCCAAAACAAACTCAGTTTTGTGCATTAATTATTATTTTATGGCAAGGGTATGAGTTATAGTCACAACATCCTTCTTATACATTTATTCTGTCATTCTTCCTTTATTTCTCTTGTTTTCTGTCCTTCCCTTCCCCCTCATGTTGTATGCGCTGTACTGATTATAGTGACATTGGTTAAATTGGGGCAAAGCATAAAGCACTGATGCAGAAGAGACTGTGATGCAGAAAGGACTTTGCATCACTGACACACACACTCTCTCTCTTCTCTCTGTCATGCCCTATCTCTCGGCCCCTGGGCCTTAGCTGAGGGGACTCCAAGTGCCACACTGTAACATCTGCTCCATAGTGCCTCAAACATTCTCTCTGACTTTTTCATTTTTACTGCTTTTTGAGTTTTTCCATTCCTGTTTTGTTTTTATGCAGTGGCCCCACAAAGTTTGCAAACTCGCAAGCCATACCCAGCAAGACAATCTATTATAATAATGTAAAGAAATAAATTTTATTGCATTAAATAATAGATGATTAAACCAAATGGTGTTAAATTTAAAGGAAGATAATCAGGAGCATGTGTTTTCAAAGAAAACTGTAATGGAAAGGTTTGGTTTTTAAATGGTAAAATTAGAATTAAAAATATGTGTATTCAGACACTTTGTTTGTCTAAGTAAGTGTAACATGTCCGCAGTTGTAATATGATGTACTGTCCTTGTGTAACATGCATTTATTCTGTTTGAGAATCTGTGGGAACTTGAGTACTGACTTTATACATCTCTTAAAAATCTTAATCAATATTTATGAAGCCTCGCAAATATGTCTTAGATTGTGCCGCATTGTGAATGAATGTGGCGACAGCAAAACAAGCAATTATAATGATCTCAGACAGCATTTTTACTTTTAGATCTTAAATTAAATGAAAAAGCACAACAACAAACCTCCGGAAGAAGTCGTGCAGATCTCTGTGAGTGATGAGTGAGTTCTGGCACTCTTGTCTTAGTGTAGGAGTCAGCCAGGCCAAACTTTACTTGGCGAGACTCTGTATTGATTTGTGTGGGAATGGCCAGTGTGTAGTATGTGTGTGAGTGTGTGTTTATACATTACTTTCCGCACATGCAGCTTACAGAGCCCAGTCAAGCTCACCAACCAAGCCTACATCAATCGCTGTCTGTTATACACACACACAAACACACTTATCTAGAAGGGGACATCCATAGACTTCTTATTGTTTCACAGTATTTCACAGTAAGTTATAATGACACCGGCTTGAGTTTGCATATAATCAAGAATCTGGATTGCTGATCATCTATATTTTGATAATCTATATAAATAATATATCGTGGTTAGTTTTGCACAGTGTGATAGATAGACATGTATTTCTGCTTAATGTCTATCTGTTTCAATTATCAATGAGCTTCAACTGTTAAACAAGAAGACTCACATAAGGACTGCAAATGTTTAGATGTCGACATCTTATGTCACATGTCAGTGTGTGTGTTTGAAGATGTGTTGGCATGGAAACAAAAAAAATGGCCATGGTTTATGGATTTGAAGTGTCTGATCTGAATATAAAATGTTATATTTTAATCTCTTTTATATCTCAATTGTTTCTTCTAGACAGCAATGAGAATAAATGAAAAACAGCTTCTCCAATGTCTCCTTTTGTCTCCTGATAAAGAAACACCCAAGTGAAGTCATACATATCTTCTGAGTTTCAAAGATCTCAACAACATCTCAGATGGTACACAGATTTCACCCTAAAATACCATAAAAAGTAAAGCAATTTCAATAAGAACTCAAACGTGTTTCATTAAGTTCCTCCTAAAGAAAAAAGAAAAAGAAAATTTTTCCACATCTCTGTTTTCCTGTCCACACATTCTCATTTCCTTTGCCATCTACTTCCTCCACTTCTTCCTGTTCCAACCTCTTTTGTCCTTCCTTCCTTCCTCTTTCCACTTTTGATTCCTCCTTCCACATTGTGCTTCTTGAATATTTATGGCCATTCTAATTAGGCTGCTGAGTGTGGGAGAGGCTTAAACCAGCACTGGCAGAGCGAGAGCATGAGGGCAGAAACTGAAGGGAAAGGGAAGATAATTTATCCTCCTTCTGTTTCCTCTCATATATTTCAGTTTTTATTTACTGTATATATAGGTCTGTTTACTTGCTTTTCTCAGACATAAGCAGTGGTTGAGAGTGAACATGGGCATCACAATTTCTTACTGGAAACAGAGAAAGAGGAAGAGAGAGAGAGTGAGAGAGAGAGAGAGGGAGGGAGGGAAAAGAGGCAGCTGGCATTTGACGGTGAAGCATGCCTTTTTAATGAGCATATTAGTCCTCCACAAACCCACTCTCCTCCAACCATTGTACACACACACACATACAGAAAGAGAGAGCGAGAATGCAAAGAAGGGTGTGGTGGAAATAAAGAATGTATGTAAAGGGTCAAGAGGTGGAAGATTGTGGGAAATAAGGGGGGGAATGATAAAGGAAATGATAAAGAGGAAACATGTCATTTTTTTGTTTAAAAACACTGTAATTTAATTAATTTAATGTCTGAAAACATGTCTTCTGTCAGTAAGGCAGTACGTTTTAGTTAATTGCTGCCATGAACTTGATTGATACTAATGATTGGCTACTTATTTAATGTTTTTTCACATCTGCAATTGTCATCTTGAAGGAGTATGTTAGTATTTAGATGGACTCAAAATAACAGGATATTTGGCGTGATGCATAACAGGAACAATGTATCTAATGTTAGCAATAAAATCTGAGCAAATAAATCATAAATGTTGCTTTTAAATATTGTGCTTTAACTGTATTTTTTAGACTGGTCCAGCTAATGCAGATCCCAGGTGATGGCTGTTAAAAATAGTTTTGGTTCTTTAAATTAATATGTAGCACTTTCATTATTACAGTCACTATGTTTCTTAATATATCTCATTTTCTTATACTTGTGGTTCTTATACTAAAATGTCTCTGGTCTCCTGTGCCTCAGATTTTTCTCCTGTAATATCACATACAGCTCCATTTTAGTTTCACATGGGATCTCACTAATGTCTCAATGCACAGGATTTCATAGCTCTATAACTGTATGCCAGCAATTGTCTAAATTGCATCTTTTTTTTATTACTCCTAATAAAATTCTAAGACAAAGCTGATACGTACTTGAAACTCCTGAGCTAAGCTATGAAAGCGCAACCTCAGAAGAACACAGCGTTCCTCTGGCACCCTGCACAGGTGCAACCTCTGCAACCTCTGACCTCACAAGGGGGTGGAGCATAGGAATAGGTTTTGTGCTAAATATCCTTCCTTGACGTTTGCATTGTCATCGAGAGCCTGTGAGATGTCAGGTGACTTTTGTCAAAATATGTCTCTGTTATAACCAGACACCTCAGCCAGCCTGTTCCACCTGCTTTGAATGTGAATAAAGCTGAAATAAAGGAAACGTATCATTCATTCATAAGCAGGCAGAGAGAGAGGAGCCAATAGAGAAATGAGTGGCTTTTGTCGGAGGGTGTAGATGTGCTATTGTCAGTTGCTGAGAAATTCTTTACAGGCCAACAGAAGGAGAAGAAAAGAATTGATGGTGGTTGAGAGAGGTGGATGGTGGTATTGATTCCAGTGGAGCTCTGCTCATTTCATTCATGCTTCAGTCAGATAGTTCTGTTGATACAGCGTTCATTGAGGCCTTAAGATATAGTGGGATGGGTTGTTTTATTGCAGTTCAATCTTAATTACTTGCTTTACACACACACACACCATGTGTGGATGTTAATTGTGTGTTGTGGACTGCAGTACATTGATATGTGATAATTGTGTGTTTGTGCATTTGTGTGTATGTTGTGGGGTTGTGGGTTTGGAGTGAGAAAAATAACCACTGCAAAAACAGAGGCGGAAACTGAGCTTGTTTCATGCTTTAAACAGAGAGATGATCAAAAACATTTGATTTGTAGTTAAATAGAAACACAAGTAGGAGAAACATTTTTAGTAAATGGATGGATAGACAGATAAAAATAGAGTTATTGTTTTTGTCCTCTGCGGTAGATGAGTGTTTTTGCCACTGTTGCTGGGCTGGGTTTTGTGGCCATGTACCATATGTCGCATCACTATTTAATTGCTCTCTGTGTATCCACGGCGAGCCTTTGGGCATCTTCTCAGCCTGGTGTAACATGATGTGGCACAGTGAAGTTAGCATGACCAAGTGTGGTGTTGGGATGTTGTGCAGGCTATACGATTCGGTGTTGTTGTTCTACTGTTGTTTCTAAAACACACCTCACAAAGACACACATATACATTCATTTATACACACACATTCTCTTTAACATTAACCAATTTCTTTAATTTCAGTAAAAGTGACTTTATAGTCTATGAATCAGACAGGAGACAGATTTGTGTGTTGCAGTGTTTTTTGTAAATTGATAAAATGCCTCAGATTGAGGTAACCTCACCCTTAGCCTGTCATATGCATACATACACAGTTATTTACACATTATATGAGTGTGTTAATATTTGTGTGTGCATATATATGATAATGTATGTGTACACACATTGCTATTATATGCAGCAAATTAAATTTAACAGACTCTGTTCTGACCTTGGCTGTAATAATGGTGGTGTCTTAAACAACACACACTCACACATGTTGTGACTAAAGAAACACATGTTTATGGCTGAACTCTCCGCACACAGCAGTGTTTTATGCTTGCCCTCTCTGTCCTGTCATTAGGGCCAACCCTTGTATGAATACTAACATGTATATGCGTAACACAGGACAGCTGAGTCTTTTCCTGACATGTTGACCTTTCTAAATCTCTGAAAGTAGATTCACAAGTTTTTTTGTCAGTATTTTATCCAGTAATGCTTTGATTTGTTTCACATTAAAGCAAAAGTCATAGGCAGGGCAGCATTGAATCTGTGCCTGTAGATTTCCACTGGAAACTTCCATGGAATGTATTGCTCACAATTGACACATACACACCCTCTGTGTTTGTGAGAAGTAGCTGTGCTGTTTGCTGTGACAGTATTGTAATGAAAGCAGGCACTAACAATTGATATTGGACATTTGAAAAGTCTAAAATACAACTTACTGCAAGTGAGTCAGGGGAATGTCTCTCCTGATAACCTAAAACGACAGACAGCACTGGATCATTTCAGATCCATTTGCCATCTTATGGGGACATTTTAGGGAGACAGGTACAATAGCATAGAATGAAACGGTAATAGAGACTATAAGCTCAGTTTAAGAAAACTGTTAACTGGTATAAGTTTACTGAATACATTCTCAGCCATTGGTTGTTTAAACAGTAGGCCCAGCCCTGCAACCCCTGCAATTGGTTTAGTCAGCATTGCTCTGGTGGGCTGCACAGAATTTTTAAAACAATGTTACACCACACACACAGACAGTTTCGACAATATTTTTGACTGTGTACATTGTTAATTATTTAAATTAAAATTACGCACATTCCCTCAAAAATGACAAAGAGCTGTATGTGTGGAAATTGTGTTTGTCCTTTTCTGCATTAGAACTTCTAAAAAACACTCATGGACACACTGTCAGGGTGGGGCACACAGAGCAACTTACATCGCGAGTAGAGAGCAGATGTCATTGAGGTTTCAACATTCGGTTAAAATGTTGAAGACGATGGAGAACAATCTAAACCAGCACAACTAAAGGAACGCAGGTTGAAGTTGGACGAGAGTGGGTGGTAAGGAGAAACTGACAGCAGATGAGTGGAGAGGCAGAAAGGGCTCAAGAAATGTGTGGTGCATTGGTGGAAGAAATTATTTTCTTCTCCAGCGTTTCCTGCAAGCAAAAAGTATTTATTATGTTCTTAAGCAAAGAGGTGCAATAAGCTTTTAAGTGCAATGCCTGCAACCACTTTAACCATGATTACAATCACAATATAGCATTGGGTGACTTATTGGTTTTATAAAAGGGTTGCTACATGCAAAAAAATGTAGGTTATAGATGATCATTAAAAAAATTTTGTGAGGGAAATTCTATCCATCTACTATAAGATTTAAGTTAAGATATATAGATATAACTTATATGAAGTTAATCCATGACCTGGAGGAATAAAGTAGTGATATACACAGTAGCTAGCAAACAGGTGTTTTGCATCATAGGTGTTTGGTCACTACATATTTTGTGAAGGTCTGAAACCTGTTGCAGTGCCTCAGTGGCTAAAGTTGACATTCTTACCAAAAAATTGCCCTGTAGTTCTGCCTAAGGTGTGTTTTGTTGTAAGACATGGCAAGAGTGGGAAATGTGGAGTCGTCTTTGCATACACCATACTGCGGCAGGGAAGATTTTGTAGAAAATTTGCTTGCGAAAATAACAGTGTTTGGTGGGTTTGTGTGTGATGGTTTGTATAAAAATATAGATGTGACAAAAGCACCCTTTTCCGCATCTTCCCTCAATCACTGTCTCATCGCAGAGTGTCTTCCTTCACTTGGTGACATTATTTATGTCTTTGATTCCCACTTTCTCACCCGTGCTTTCTCATCTCTCTTGATTTTTGTCAGCTTTCCTTCGTTAACCCTGTTCTGCTTCGAAATAGCGCTGAGAGTCCCACCTGCAGCCAATCAGAGCCCCGGTTGGGCTGCTTCACTATGCGCCAAGCTTTCCATGCATGTCTTGGTAGCCCGTTTGTGGCTTAACGAACAAACGAGTGTTAGCAACCACTCCGTTTACATCCCTCCTCGCCAGCTTTTCCATAATCCCTCCCTCTTCTTGCACCGTTTTCACACATGCCACCGCAGCGCCCCCTAACCCACGTCACGTGAGCGCAGAGGCCCTAGCAACAGCGAGAGAGAGAGGGAAAACTGGAGCGAGACTGGAGAGGAAGAGAGGGAAAGGGAGGGGGGAGATACGCAGAGCATTAATAAGTAATGGGCCGAACAGTTTGAAACCCGGTCCTCGTTAGCATTGCAGCGGCGCCGTCATTTGCATGGGAGCTCCAAGAGCAAATTCAACAACAGCTTCAACCCACATCCCTCTCATTCAGACACTGTCTTCACGTCTCCATCAATCTCTCATCACGCTTTCCCCTTCCAACTGTCTCCCTCTGATTTGTCTTTCTTATTCGTGATATTTTCAGCATTATTTTTCTCTCTTCCTGTAACAAAACATCTTGCTCTTCACTTTTCTGTCATCCGTTATTCCCGTGACATCACTGGCATTCGTGTTTTACAATTGCCTTTTTTTGTTGTTATTGTTCTATTTTCCACCCTGTTGTTTGCAATATTGTTCATAAGAACCAAAATCCTTTATTTAATTGACTGTGATTTGCCAACTGATAAATTGATTGACGGATATTTGCTCAACTGGCTTTGACAATGCTTTGTCAAAGGTCATGGGTTTGATTCCTATCATTCCTATCTTTGGTAAATACAGTTAAATTTACATTTAATGTTGAATTAATTCATTAATATTAGGTCCCATTTCATTAATATTAGGTCTCAAAATTAGGACCCATATCCCATTTCTGTTCTAATACTTGTTCTATGTAAACATTCAACTGGACTCTTTTTGCATTATAAAAAAAATGACAGGAAAATGGCGACTTCCAGTTGGGTTTTTTGTAAGAGCAGTTTTTTCCAGCTGCACCCTCTCAGTCCTGTGCTGGGAGCAAGAGAGTTTCCCTGGCCTCCTGACATCCCATAACAAAACACACACAATCTTGAACATGTATACAAACCTCTTTTCTCTTTGTGTGTCTGTTCCTCTGGCCTTTGGGAGTCTATGTAGAGTGAGATGTAACTGGAAGGTTGCCATGCCCCACACATAAATCCAATTCCACAATTTTTTTTCTCCTCTTGGTCTGACATGATGCCCCAGGCTGCCTACACACTCCAGCACTACCCGAGAAAAGTGTGTGTGTGTATGTGTGTGTGTGTGTGTGTGTGTGTGTATGTGGTACACTCAATCCCTTGTTTTAGACTGACCTTACATGCCCCTCTCTAATCCTACACACACACACACACTCCTCAAGGCAAAAGGGGACTAGACAAGAATTGATCTACACTCCCAAACAGAAATGATCGTAAAGAGACATGGGACTAATATCTGGACAGCTCCTCTGAATCTCTTTAAATCCATCACTTTCAATTCTGTACACCCAACGGGTCACTTTTTCTGTCTAGTCAAATGTCTCGCATACATTCTAACACAAATGCAGGTGCATGTTCATTAAAGCCTAAGGAAAGAGTTTTTTTTAATTAAAGCATGTCAATGCATTTAAAAATAGCAAGCAGCAGATGTCAGAGCTGTAGCCTTAAGGTTTACACACATGCCCTGCATTTAGCTGTGGTGCTCATGTGGGTGGTGTGAGTTTGAATCTAGCTCGCAACAACCCTTTTCTCCTTTTCCCTGTTGTTTCACTGTTATCTAGTGTCAAAACAGGACAAGCATATAACAAATAATGTCAGCCAAGAGTTAAAAGCAGAGAGAAAGAAACAAAATGGCACAAAGTCACAATTTAGCTGAATATTTCAAAGCTCATTTGTACTCGAACCTATTAAAATTGCATTCCAGGACACATACAAGTAGGCTCCTAGATACTCGCAGACACAGAGTTTAAACTGAAGCAGCGAAAAACTAAGAATGAATTGAAGAGAGAGCTGATGTTTAATTTACATGTCTTCACAATAGGACAGATCTGGTGGTTGCGACTAAATCAAAACTACTCGCTTACGACTGTTTGAAACAGCATCTCTCTCTTTCTCTCTCTCTCTCTCTCTTTCGGTCCCTCACTCTGGGTGAAATGTTATGACAGCACTGAGCTGATGTTGTAGGGGGTTAAAGTCACCAAGTGCACATTATCCTGTAAGGCTTAATACGCAGGTTGAAGCGCGAAGGGGCCGACCCTTAAATTACAGTTTGCCAGACCTAGCACTCAGTGTGACAACAATACCCCTCCACACACACGAGTTACCAGAGTTACATTTGCACACACACTCACACATACATGGGTTGGGTTTAGCTATCATATGAATATTCATTCAGCAGTACATTTTTGTGACACAAGCAATCAGGCAAATACACACACTGTGTTCTTGGTTTCATTATACCATTATAACACAGCCATGACAGTCACAGACGCACGCTGAATTTATCTTTGTTTTTAGCCATTGTCTTTGTTTGTCTGTAACAGCTACTATGTGTGTGTGTGTGTGTGTGTGTGTATGCGTGTGTGTGAGCTGCTTGTTATAATGATGGAGTGTGTGTGTGGGCCAGCGAGTCAAGCCTGTCCTCTCTGCTTTCATAAATCTGCTTTGGATGAAACTCTCGAGCCATAAAACGCATCGATCGCCATCCTTTACTCACACGCACACATAGCTCTTCCCACAGGGTAATCCTGCTTTCTATAGGAATTACAATATGTTGTGTCTTGTTGAGTGACTTTTGAATGCACACGTGTGCCCTAATATAGAGGCGTGAACAAAGATAGATTTTACACACACACACACACCAACCCTTTAAAGCGATATTAATCTCTCATAGATGCATTGGCTTTTCCCTGCCCCTAAACGTAACACTGTGAGTGAAACAAATCTGTGATAAAAAATTATTTGGCCAATTTATAAGACTTTAAACTAGTGTGGACCACTTATAATGCCCTCACAAGTCTTTTGAGCATCTTTTATTGCTGTTTCAAAAAAATGGCTCTCATAAGTACAGTCAAAACGTAACGCCAAGTCCGTATACACACACACTTCTTTACATTTAATGAGAGTTTGCATTTCCATATAACAGTGCGGCCGTCCCATTCCAGGCTGCCTAAAGAAACTAGGACACACACAGAGCACACACACACAGAATGATTGACTGTTCTCACACACTGACATACTTTTCTGCTGTTGTTGTGGCCAGTGATGTACAGTTCAACAGAACACACTGTCTCTTTTCCTCTCTGCCTGTCTTCAGTGTTCTTTAAAGGATCAAGAGCCATTTGAGTTAGAGCTTTTTTAAAACACACACACACAGCTGAAAGTGATTTCAGAGGACATATTATTGTTTTGAGGTTGAGCTTAGGGGACTTGCCCAGTAACAGCTTTATTTTATGTTTCTTATGTTACAAATGTTTGAATGCAGGCTGGGCAAATGTAAACAGTTTTTGATTTTACAGTGATCAATTTGCTATTTTTCCCTGTTTTTGTGTCAGAAACATTCACAGATAAAATAGTTGTAACATTATTATCTCTTTCCTTCAAAACATTGTAGGATTTGTGTTTTCATGTATAAATTTTCCATTTTAGTAGAAGCTCAGGACTTCTGTGCCACCAGTTACTGTTTTTAGGGTCACATCAGCATCAATGTGCTTGTGTGAAATTACCCAGCATGACTTTCTTGTTCTGTGAGCCAATGGAATCCATGTATATACTGTATGTAAACATCATCTTTTCCTCTCTGTCTCAGGTAACAGGTTCTTCCTGACGTCATATGGTGCCCTCTACATATCTGACGTTCAGAAGGAGGACGCTCTCTCTACCTACCGCTGCATCACCAAGCACAAATACAGCGGAGAAACCAGGCAAAGCAATGGGGCTCGTCTGTCTGTGCTAGGTGAGCATAAACATTTATGAGGGGCTACATTGGTGTCACATGTAAAACCTTTTTTATGATTGGCTAACCTTGTTGAATGTGAAATCAGTAACAATTCAAAGTGTTTCTGGACTGGGAAGTTTGAAAATAGGATAGAAATTACATATACACTGAACTTGTTAATTTACAGTAAATAACGGATATTTATTTGTCATGATGTGTCCACTTTAGTTTGCTTGTTTTTTTAAAAGCTTTCTTTCCCCCTATCCATAGACCCCACTGAATCTACGCCCTCTGTGATGGACAGTTTCCAGTCAGGGGAGGTGCAGGTGGGCCGCAGCATAGAGCTACCCTGCATCGCCTCCGGTTACCCCAACCCCACCATCCGCTGGCTGAAAGATGGGAGGCCACTGCCCGCTGACTCCCGCTGGACGCGGCGCCTGACTGGGCTCACAATCAGCGACCTCCGCCTGGAAGACTCTGGAAACTATATCTGTGAAGTCACCAATAGCTTTGGCTCCAAAGAGGTCACGGGACACCTTAACGTCATTGGTGAGGAGAAAGATATGGAAATTGTGGAAAAAGGGGAAAAATTTGGGTAAATGATGAAAAAACCCATAATTGCAGGTCTAGGCCGGTTTATGCTGGTTTGGTGCTGGTCTAGCTGGTGGACCAGTATAGCCATGCAATATGCTCCGTCTAGTTAAGCTGATTGGCCAAGAGTCTTGCTGGTTAAGTTAGTTAGGAAGTCTGGACTACAGCACACCCGCATTGCATAATAAGTGGGACTACAATGTATAAAAATGTAAATGAGAGACTCATGCAGTATTCCCAAAATGCAATACATTTTGGGATTGTCTTATCGATAAAGGATCTTATCTGTGAAGCAGTCTCATTTTGTAATTATGTCACTTTTGAGTATCATAAAAGGCAGTTATAGAAAGGCTACCTGTCTTTTGTTAGAGACTCTTCTATGATGCCTTCCAGCGCTGACCAGCTAGGCAGCTCACCAGGTTTTGGAATGAATTGGCTATTACGGCCTTTCTGGAAAGGGGGTTTGCTGTTCTTAGCTGGTTTAGCCAACCAGCTAAGCACCTTGGGCAAGTTTAAGCAATTGCTTCAGCAGGGAGGCATGTTGAATTTGGAACTAAACTCTGCAAGATGAAGGACATCCAAGAGCAGGACCGTTTCCAGCTTCAGTCTGTGGAGTGATTGCTTTCTCCATAGAGTGGGTCCAGGTGAAGCAGAGCCCCAGATCTCTTGTGTGACTGTTTCAAATGGAGAGTGAGATATTGAACAGAGTCTCTACCAGGAGGTGAGGCAGAGGAAGAGAGTGAGAGAGCAGCTTTATATTTAAGTGATGCTGGCATAGTGGTAGGTCACTGTCACCTTCCTGCTACCTTCCACAGAATATGATCTGAGAAGACAGGAGGCTCTGTTCTGGTTTCTCCAGTCTGACCCTTACTCAACCAGCACTGTGTATGTGTGTATTTAAGTAAGTGGCTCAAAGGGGAGGGGCTTAGGACCAGTGGGGTGCAATTGGCTAGAGTTTTAATGTGAAAATGGGGATGAATAGAGGTAGAGGAAGTGGGGTGGACATTTGGACGTTTAGCCGCTGGGCACATCATACTGGTCTGCGCACACAGATTCTGACAGGACAGGGTGGGAGGGTTCACACACACACACACGCACACACAGACACACACATCATACACGCAAGAGCCTCCAACACATACCACCAGCTGGCTTAATGCTCACTGACATCTTTTCTATCTATCTGTCTGTCTGTCTGTCTGTCTGTCTGCTCACCACTTTTATTATATCATTTTTATTACAGAGATACACACCCAATTACAATAAACACAACAATTATATTTTTGGTCATTACAAAATTTCAATTTTAAAACTAGTTATGATAGACCTAATCTGATCTAGTTTTATGTATGTTTATTTAATTTATCTTTTATTTTTTTTTGTTTTTATGTTAACAGAAAGTCATTGGATAGTTGGCAGTGTATATCTATATATGAATATCGTCATGCTTTCAATTTCAATGCTTTCAAAATTACCTCCCTCTCTTTCCTCTTCTCTCTCCACAGAGCCTCTAAGAGTCACATTATCTCCCAAGAACCTGAAGACAGGCATCAGCAGCACAGTGATTCTGTCCTGTGCAGTGCAGGGCTCGCCCCACTTCACTGTCTCCTGGTTCCGTAACACAGAACCTATTGTGCCTGACCAGCACTTCTCCATCCAGGGAATTCACAACGAGACGCTCTTCATCACAGCAGCCCAGAAGAGACACTCAGGGGCGTATCAGTGTTTCGCCACCCGGAAGGGTCAGACCGCCCAAGACTTCTCCATCATACTGTTGGAGGGTGAGTGAAGGATTGTGGGATAGAGTGTGGTTTTGTATTCTAACTCTTTGTTTCAGTTATCTTAGGACATCAAAGATTAATATTTACCCGGTTACACTAAGCAGGCTCAACATGATACATTTGCAGTGATATTTTAATGTCTATATTGCAATGCAAAATACAGCACAAAATGACTGTCACTATCAGAACATAGTTGATATTTAATGCATAGCAAGGTAGTACACAACATTGGACCAATAAGATTTCACTCTGGGTGCTGCACCTCAATGCAACACAACCAACGTATAAACCAAGCAACAAACAAAATGTCTTTTTATGTTGCAGCAACCAATTGACCCCATTTGTTTTCAGTATTTGGTGATTTAAGTGACAACATGAGGCAACATGAGTGACAACAAAAAAATAAAAGTGACAACAAACAGACATTTGAAACATTATTATGTAACAGAGTTCAGCTGAATACAAATGCAAAACAGCTAAAGTGGTGGTTTTGCTACTGATAGAACCACAGACAGCTGCCATAAAATAGCATATAATACATTTTAATAATACAAAAAACATTACTAAAATATTTCATAAAATTTCATAGTACAACAAAAATCAATATCATCACTACTTGGTGTGATGTGTACAGTCAATACACCTAATTTGATTCTGAAGTTGTCTCTGTCTTTTTGTCAGACGGTACCCCACGGATCGTCTCGTCCTTCAGTGAGCGTGTGGTAGCTCCTGGTGAGCCTTTCTCTCTCATGTGTGCGGCCAAAGGTGCTCCTCCCCCCACCATCACCTGGACGTTGGACGACGAGCCGGTAGCGCGGGACTCGGCGCACCGGGCCAGCCAGTACACGCTCTCCGACGGCTCCACTGTCTCGCACGTCAACGTCACCAACCCACAGATCCGCGACGGGGGCGTGTACCGCTGCGCCGCACGCAACTCGGCCGGTAGCGCCGAGTACCAAGCGCGCATAAACGTAAGAGGTGCCTGTCTACTTTTCAATCTCAGACGTTTAGGGTTGTAACCCCCCACTTCCCTGACCCTTGACCCCTGAACTTTTCCACTTCATCCCAAGTTCAGACACCATTGCTTCTGATCCTACTCAAGTGTCACTGTTTCTGTGTGTGTGTGTGTGTGTGTGTGTGTGTGTGTGCGCGTGTGGGCTGGTTGATGTGTGTGGGTGGTGTGTCTCATGTTGTTTGTCCATCAACACTCTGTCACCTGTGTGTTTTGTCATCTATGAGCACCACTCTTCTTCACCATCGCCTCATATGCTCGTGTTTTTGATATCTTTCTATCTTTTTCTCCGTTTATTCCTTCTCTCCTGTTTGTCTCTCCATCTGCTGAGTCTTTGTTTTTCTCTTTCACACATACACAGTGTCTCAGTCTCGGTGTCTCTGGCTGGCTAGCACACGTGTGGAGTCCTGGCTGTTCTGGGACAGAGTGGAAAGCTGGCAGTGAGGACATGCCTTCACGCCAGAGAGAATAGAGACACGTCAGCTAATAAACCAGACTGAGAGTACAAGAGAAAAGAGAGGGAAAGGGAGGGGGGAAAGTAGAGGTTCCAGGGTTAGCAGAGGAGATTAGAAAACAAGAAAGAAAAAGAGAGGAGATTAAAGGTGAGGTGAGCTGAGAACAGAAGATTAGACGAGAAGTATGGAAGAAAAAAAGAATAGAGGAGAGGTGAAAATCTGGGAGGAGGAGAAGAAATAAGAGGATGAAGGGGTTCGATTAGAAGATAGAGAATGAATCTGTGGATGAATCTAGTGTATTTGTTACCTCACTCTGAATGTTCCTTGTAAAGTTTAGTGATTGTTTACTCCTCAAAAGCGCTTACTGTATAACTTGGTACACTGTCAACAACTTTGTTATGTAACATTAGCGGGTGAAACTACAGTTTGTATTATCAAGAAAGAACTGTCCGGTCCTGTGTGCAATATCCATCAGACAGTCAGTAAAATAACTGTGGGTGGTTCGTGGGCGTGCCGACTGAGACTAGGGTTTATATTGAGTCATGTTGACAGGTCTGTTGAATCTCATCTCTCTCTCACTCTCTTTTTCTCTCTCTCTTTTTTGAAATGCTTAGTTATGACATATCTGTCTGCTTTAAGGAGACATGCCAGAACAATCATTGGCGTGAGAATGAGACCCTGTGCGAGTGATCCACAGTCCCACAGTCGCACACACTGAGCAATACCAATGCTTGTGGACACACTCATACAGTCTTAAAACGCTTGCCTGACTAATGCACTATGACCACAGCATACTCATGTAAACTGACAGAATTCACTTCACRCGGACCTTTGCTCTCTTTCAAAACCTAGTGAGCTCTCTACATAGGCAGCATTTTAAGCCATTTTTAAGCCATATTGGGCCTCTAAACTATGCTGTCTGTTAATATACCTTATGTTGATAACATTTAGGGTAGTGTTGTATGTAATATTAGTGCAAAGAGCAATGCCAGAATGCATTGCATTACACAGCTGAAACGGTGGAGGAGGCATGAATAATGGTGATTTAAATAAACCTGAAAAGTACTTAAAACATAGTTCTTTTAATTATTATAGTCAATTTTAAAAATATTTATTACATCCAATATTTCTTTGTGCTATGCAGTTTTAAGCCGAATAGCAGTATGGTGTTGTTAGCTTAGCAATAGGCTAATGTCTGACTTTATTGTGAGTTGAGTCTTGTGTGTAAAGTGTTTGAAATTAGTCGCTTTTCATCAGGGTCACAAAGCTGCCTTAGGACCTAGTGGTCCACATAAGCAATAGGCAGCAAGACATCTCCACAAAGCTCCTATCTGTCACAGGCTTGAGATGATAGTTTCATAACACAATATTTAACAAACACAGACGCTTGTGAGCAATCAGGCCCATTCTTTCTGTGAACAGCACAATAGCAGCGCTCACTTCCTGCCTGGATCCTTATCTAAGTTCATACATTCATATATTATGTTTGAGAACAAAAGAAATGGTGAGAAAGAGAGCGAGAGAATAACTGTGAAGAAGAGAGAAGGGGGATACTGCGCGACAGTCTTCTTGAATAATACATCAGGGTTGACTTGTCAGAGCAGTGACTTCAAAGCACAATGCATGCTGAGCTGAGAGAAAGAGAGAAAGTAACAGAAGAAGAGAAAGAGGTTGGGATGAGAAGTGGGTTGTTAGAGGAGAATATCTGTGTGTATGTAATCTCCATATGCCCTATCGATGCATTCGTTTAGAAATGGATCCGCCCTCCATTTTGAGCCAAACAAAATGTCCTTTGCCATCTGTATATTTCTCTGGTTCTTCTTCCCACCTGATTAATATTTCATTCTCTGTTTTGATTATCAGTTTTCACTCCAGGAGTTCTCAACCTTTGTAGTCTGTGGTCCAATTTCTGCTTTCAGGATTGTTTGCAACCTTCTTCCACAGAATTAACCTATATACTATGAACTCATTGGTGACTTGTTGCATTTTTACGAATAATTAGACATTTAGCTATTGTGCTATGTAGTCCACTTGTTTTCCTGTTATTTTTTCAGCATATTGCACCAATATAGCTATTATTTGAACACACTGTGGCTTAAAAGTTAGAAATAGCTCAACTTTGTGCCTTGAGGCTCCTGAATTTTGCTCTATTCTGTTGTGCTCCCAAATGTCAATTATTTGAGTGCAAGAAGGCGTCCTGTGCAAGTTGCCTCTTACATCGTACACCTCAGCCAGCTCTGCATCTGGATCAGTATTTGATCTTGAGATTGGCTAGTTTATTAAGTTATTAACAACAGTTGTTTGTCAGTTTTTAGTCAGGCCATTTAGTCAGTGACACTTCTGCATATTCAGCTTTTGTTGCAGTTGGTAATAAGATTGACTTACCTGGTCTATATTTGTCTATGACTTGAAAAAGTATCCTTGTTATATAAATTTGTTAAATATACCATTAAAAGGTTGCAATTGATAGACACTTCCTGAGGCTCCATTTGTAGCACTGGTAAAAACATATGGGGTTGAGACTTCAAGGCTGAGAACCTTTGGGCTATCTGCTTTTCTGCTTTTCTTGTATCTCCAGACATTGGCTATTCTTATCTTTACAGAATTCCATCAATCATTCACCCATCCATCCATCCCTTCATCCTTGTGTGTGCTGAGAGCAGAATCCTGAAGAAAGTCAGGCTTTACTTCTTCCTAAAAAGTAAAAGAAATGGCCAATTTTAACCTTTTCGAATCATTATTATTTGCAAAATAAAAAAGGTTTTCATACATGCTAATTGCATTAAATGATAATTGCACCCAAAATTAAACATTCTGTCATTATTCTTTCCAAACATTATCTCACTCCAAACGTATATATTAAGTTGCAATATAAAAGAAGGGATGTATGATTTTAGGATTGTTTACAATTAGATTCATGTAACTGTTGCAGTGAACACAAATGGAAATGCAGACAGTGGAACTGATGTTCTCTGACTTATGATAAAGTTGGATGAGCCAGTTGATAAAAACGCCTGCTAGCGATCAATATTACAGTGACTTGCTGACCTCCAGCTTTTAAAGCGTTGTCAGTGAAAGGTGCTTTACATTGTTGACCTCGAAACTACTGCTGGCTTTGATGATAGAAAACCACTATTCAGTAGTTTAGTAAAAGGCTAATCAAAATAACTTTGAGTTAGTGGTTAGTATACTAGCATGGTGTAGCTTCACTAAAATCAATTCGAAGGCCTCTGCTCTCACAGTCCTCAGTCCTATATATTTGTTGTGGGATGTGGATTTGAAATGTCATGTAACATTTATTTTTTTGTGCCTACACAAACACCTCAGGTGATTTTATTGTTAAAATTACACCACACATAACTTTGTCTAAGTTTTTGGCTTGGTGTATTAAGCTGAACATCACAGAAACACACACCATTCAGTGGCTAAATTTATACGATGACAAAGTCTTTATGTTATGTGCCAAGCTATAGATAACTATATTGCTATAGGTCCAAGACACATTTAAACTTCAGATCTGCACGATTACACACACCTATTACACTACAAACTGCTGTGAAGTCGAAGGGCATTCTAACCCCCTCCTTCTCCATCACTTGTTCTTCTTTTTTCTTCCGCCCACATTTCTCCTTTCTTTTTTCCAAATATTCATCCAAAACAACTTTTTCCATCTCCCCTCTTCTATGACTCTCTTGTTCTTCCTCTCTTTTACCCTTTTTCTACCTACCCCATATTCTCCCTCCCTCTTTTTGCTATACTTTTTCTTCTCTCTCTCTCTCTCTCTCTCTCTCTCTCTCTCTCTCTCTCTCTCTCTCTTTCTCTTCTCTCTCTCTTCTCTCTCTCACAGGACCTCCCAGTATCCGGGCCATGCGGAACATCACAGCTGTGGCTGGTCGCAACACCTTCATTAACTGTCGTGTGATTGGTTACCCATATTACTCTATCAAATGGTATAAGGATGGGATGCTGTTGCCTGACAACCATCGTCAGGTGGTGTATGAAAACGGCACTTTAAAGCTGAGCGATGTGCAGAAGGGGATGGACGAAGGGGCGTATCTGTGCAGTGTGCTCATCCAACCACAGCTCTCCATTAGTGAGACTGTCCACGTCACAGTGAAAGGTTAGCAACTCATGCTAATGATTTTAACAGAACTTTATGGCCCTAAAATGTTGGTTTTCACTTAACTTGAAAATCTGTTTTGGAAACCTATCTGCACCATTGTTTGGAATTAATAAATAATAATAAAAAATTAAGAATAAAAAAATTATTCTTTTTTTAAAAGATTAGCATGACATGGTGATATAAGTGAAATATTTCCCCATTGTAGATTTTGTGTAAAATCCTTTTGAGTACATCTGAAATTCACCTTTACAGTCCACCTTTAAAGATTCACAGTTTCCATAAAAGCAACTTTCTCAATGCAGAACAAATGTCCATTGTAGAACAGTTCATTTTGAAACTTTGCTGTGTTTGGGTGGAAGAGTGTGTGTTGGGTTTGATGGTGATAAAACTAAAAGATGATCTTTCCCTTCCCTTTGGCACAAGGACCACAACACTAATAGCCTCTGATTAACAGGATTACAGGCCTTTTTAGCATTACAACCACTCATCAGTTACTTATCATGTGTATGTGTGTGTAGGGGGCTGTAATTTGTGGTATGTTAAATGTAAATAGAAGGAAAGCCACTTTATTTTTGGCTTTTGAATCTACACCATGTATGCCAATACAAAGGGCTGAAGCGGCTAGCCTTAGGACAGCAAGGTCTAGTGTGTGTGTTTGCATGAATGTATGTATGTATGTGTCTATCGCTACAACCGAACACTGACTCCAGTGTGAAGTCACTATAGTGTGCTGCCTGTCTTGTCATGTCTCTGATTTAATTAGCTGAATTTTAACGAGCCCCAGATTAAATCCCCCAGATGTCTCAGATGGAGCCCCCCACCTCTGTTTCCATGGCAATGCGATTATTCCCCATGCCAATTGGGCTCTAATTAGAGCAGCTATTATGGGCTGGAGAGGTGGCATGTGACCGTGTATGTGTGTGTGTAGTTTTGGAAGGTGATGAGGGTCAGGATTACATTGCAGATCATGGAATGGTTTGAATTTTAATATAGAAGATCTCTAATTCATTCTCCATCAGTTCCTCCTCTCATCCAACCCTTCGACTTCCCCCCCACCTCCATCGGGAAGCTGATGTACATAGCGTGCGTGGTGTCATCCGGAGACATGCCGATCCGAATCACCTGGCGAAAGGATGGGCAGGAGATCGTGTCGGGAACGTCGGGGGTCACCATCGAGACCAAGGAATTCATGAGCTCCCTGCAGATCTCGAAAGTCTCGCTGAAACACAATGGAAACTACACCTGTATCGCAAGCAATGATGCAGCCACTGTCAGTTCAGAGCGACAGCTCATAGTAACAGGTGAGCAAGAGAGGAGGCAAATAATGTTACCTCAAAATATTATTGGGTAAGAACCAAATAATATTAATTTTAAATATTACCTCAAGTAATACATATTCTTGGTCAACACCCTTGTTGGTCCTAAAACAATATTCACCCAATTAGATTTTGTGGTTAGACTTGGGTTAGGTAAGGTTAGGACTTGCTAATCTTATCAACCTGTTATTTCCCACTGTAGAGGTTGTTAATGATTAGGGTTACAACAATGTTTGTTTGACAGAAATGTTGTCTCTGGACCAACTAATCCAGGTGCAATGTCTGCTTGAAGTCATTGATAAATGTGATTTTTTTTTCAAGTAGGCCATGTTTCTGTGTTTCTAGAGTTACTGTGTATTGGTTACTTGTACATGGTCATGATCAACCTTTTATTTTCTCCTAATTTCATATTCTGGTTCTGTGAAAGGAATAAGGCTGGGGTTATGCATGTTTGACAGGAATTCTTCATAGAAGAAACATAATGACAATGTGTTACATTGAACTTATTATGATGTGTCACAATTAACTTATAATACTATTTATCAAAAATCTTCAATTTATTTGTATCTCCTCTCTTTAAACAATGTTTTCTTGATTATCCTAGTTCCTCCTCGTTTTCGGGTTCAACCCAATAACCAGGACGGAATATACGGCAAGTCAGAGGTTTTAAACTGCTCTGTTGAAGGTTACCCTCCACCCAAAGTTGTCTGGAAGCATGCCAAAGGTACCATCTCAAGCCTTTCTTCACAAATGAAAGAAACATTATTTGATTTTCATTTAATGTGAGTGAGTCTATAATTTGCCACAAACCTTGTTATTCTAAGTGCTGCATTATTTTAACGCCACTAAATTCTCATGGTTCTTTAGGTATTGGAAACCCCCAGCAGTACCACCCTGTTCCACTCACAGGTCGTATCCAGATCCTGTCCAATGGTTCGCTGTTGATTCGTCATGTGCTGGAGGAGGACCGAGGGTACTACCTGTGTCAGGCCAGCAATGGGGTGGGCTCTGACATCAGCAAAAGCATGATGCTCACCGTAAAAAGTGCGTCTGGCTTCTTTTGTTATCTCTGTAATGTAATACGTATTAGCTCAAAAGTTACAATGCATGATGTGAACAGATCGGAATGAACCAAAATTATGTTGTTAACTGTTATCGCATCCTTTCTGACAGTACAATTCTGATACCTTCATTATTTAAATAATATATATAATATAAATATGACTGTGTTTTTGAAGTCACACAGTAGGATTTCTGAATGCAGTTTGACCTGCATTGTTTAGGATGGATTGCATTGGTGTGTTTCTGAGGTCTTTGTTTAAGAAGGGACCTCAGATGGGCTTTTAAGTCTCAGTCTGATGCCTGCGGGAAGGGTTTGAAATGCTTGGCTAGACACACACACACCAACCCCACAAACACAAAACACACATATACCTGCACCTGTCACAGTTTGTCACTCAAACTAATGACCCGGTCTACAATATATCAGTCATACTAAAGCAAGGAATACACCAAGTTATTGACACTCCTGACTACTGTATACAAAGGTCAGATAGTGTGTGTGTCTGCGAGTGAGGCACTTTTAATAGGACCAAGGGAATCAGAACAACAGATTTTAATCCAGTCAAGATCATTTAGATTAACAGAACATTACGACAGAATCTGTAAGGCCATCTCATGACTGATCGTTAGATCAGACACAGTTTGTTCCACTCACATCCATAATATTGATTTCACACATTAGTGTGGCGTGCCGAAAACTCGCATCCACACAGAACTGCCCCAGGCTTGAGTTAAAACCAGGACACATTAAAACTAACATGCATGGGTTTGTTCATTAAAGCAAGCAGAACATTCTGCCTTCACACAAAATAATGCCATTTATCACCCCAAAATGTAACTAGAAAGAATATTTGATCCTGACACATATTTCATACCATAATTTACCTAATAATTGTTATTACTGTAATGAAACAATTCTGATTATTGTAATATAAATTTTCAATACACATTAAGAAACTTAATATACCTTTAGAAAAGATACCTTATTTAGTATTAAATAAATTATTTTATTTTATTAATGCAGTGCAAAAAATGGTTCTATTAACAATTGTGTGATGCAAATCCTCTGTATACATTTTGGGGTGAATTATGACAATGGCATTCTGTGACAGTTTTCATAAATGTAACTCCAGGGTAGTAATAAGTTGAATTGGAAGAATAAATTTGACTATGTGATGTTACCTACAAAGAGATGACTAGAATATTTATGTGATAGCCTGTGGCTATCAGCAGCTTTGTGTTTACAGGATCCCACTTCTTTTCATTTCAAACAGGGTCTCTCTCTCTCTCTCTCTCTCTCTCTCTATCTCTATCTCTATCTCTCTCTCTTTCTTTCTCTCTCTGATTCAGTGTTTGTGTTATTGATTGAATCGTTCCTCTGTTCTGACTCCCTCAATTCTATCCGTTTCACTCGTTGGAAGAGGAGGGAATGAATAAGTGATGAAAACAAAACAGCGGAACCCTCCTCAGATCGATATTGTGTGTGTGTGTGTTTGTGTGTGTGTGTGTGTGTGTGTGTGTGTGTGTGTGTGAATCAGTGCCAGAGAGGAGTTTCTTGAGGGGGAATGAGTGAGTAGGTGATTGTTGTAAAGTGATTTAGGAGGTAAAGAGAAAGACACACAGTAATGCTCACCAAATGGCAGGTGTTGGGTTCAAGTAACACTGACCTCCAAATGGTTTTCATTTAAAATTCAGTTTCATTTCATTTATTAACTCCTTGTCCTTTTATATTATTTTCTCCCACAGTTCCAGCTATGATCACATCCCACCCTAACACCACCATGGCCATAAAGGGTCAGAACAAGGAGTTAAATTGCACTGCCCGGGGTGAGTATCCCATCATCATCCGCTGGGAGCGGGGCGACACGGTCATCGACCCCGACCGCAACCCTCGCTACTCCATCACCACCAGCCCAAATGAGAAGAGCGATGAAGTCATCTCCACACTGAAGGTGAGACATGCCCATACACACACACAACACACACACACATGTCTGGTGTAATCTGTAAAGATTTGGATCGAAAAATAAACCGTAAAAATAAGTTGACTTTTTGTTATAAATCAAGAAAATTGTTTTTGATTTGCAATACTGATAAATTTACTTAAATATATTTTAATAAATTTTTATACTTGAGATGTACAGAAAAAAACTCACTGTGTTTTTGAGGCAGAAGATGACTTGTCAGACCACTTAGATAAACGATAAATGAAACTTTCATTGCATCTAAGCACCACATAAATACAAATACATAATGCCACCAAATACAACAGTGATTACAAAGAGCCAGTCACCTTATCTTACCTGTTTCTGACAAATCTTCTACAAGACTGACTCTGCCAAAATACTGACCTTTGTCCACTTACAGTATACATCACCATTGTACAGTAACATTGTACAGTAGGCTTTCAAAACAAGATAAAGAGTTAAAGCAAAGCAAATTTGTCTCTCTTAACCACTTTCTCTCTTCTCACAGCTAAAGCCAGCCGAGAGGGGGGACTCTGTTTTTTTCTCATGCCACGCTATCAACTCGTACGGCGAGGGCCGTGGGCTCATCCAGCTGACAGTACAAGGCAAGATAGTCGGCTATGAACAGCACACTCAAATCTTACATGATACTCTTTATCTGAAGACACAAAATCAATAATTTACCTCCCGGCCCCCAAGCCACTACTTTCTCTTCAGTATCACTCTCTCTCCATTTGTCTCAATCTCTGTCATCCGTTTGAAGTAGTTTTCCACATGTTTTGTTTTCAGAACCCCCTGATCCCCCAGAGCTGGAGGTTCGGGAGGTAAAGGATCGCAGCATGAACCTGAGGTGGACGCAGCGATTTGACGGCAACAGTATTATAACCAGCTATGACATTGAGTACAAGAATAAATCTGGTACGCCATTGTATTGTTTCCATTTCAAGCTTGGATGAATTACATTGTGAGCATGCATTAAATATGTATTTGTGTGTCAGAGAAATGTGTAGCACAATACCTGAAAAGATGAATGGGACGTGAATGGATTTCTGCACTGTTGCAGCTTGGGTGTATTGCCTTTTTCTGCTGTTTGTACACCTGCGTTTGTTTTAGTTTCCCAAGCATTGCTTGTTTTTCACGTCCATTTCATTTGAAGTGTAAACAGTTGTTGTATAGTAATGTATTGTCTTGAAACAGTCTGGTTTGAGGTTTGATGTGTGTATGTTGTTTCGGACCTGTTGTAGACCCATGGGAGCTGAAACATGCCACCCGTAAGATCTCACCCACCAACAATCAGGCCAACATTGTGGAGCTCCATCCGGCATCGGTCTACAGCATTCGCATGTACTCCTACAACAAGATCGGCCGCAGTCAAGCCAGCAAAGAGCTGACCATCAGCACAGAAGAAGCATGTATGTATTAAATACGTTAGTAACCATTAGTTCTATGTTTTAGACAAATGTGTTTTTTCATTATGATGTGATCGGCATTGTCATCTTCTCCCAGCTCCTGATGGTCCACCCATGGATGTGATTCTTCAGCCAATGACCTCTCAGAGCATCCGGGTCACCTGGAAGGTAGAGCTGTTTACCAAGTTCTCGAAGGGTCATTGTTTGGAATGGTTGTTTAAAGATTCCTTATAGTTGAACAAACATCGACCTACAGTAAGATACAATAAGGTTTAATTATTTTCTCCATACAGGCACCTAAGAAGGAGCTTCAGAATGGAGTAATTCGTGGCTATCAGATCGGTTATAGGGAAAATGGGCCAGGCAGTAATGGTCAGTACAGCATAGTGGAGATGAAAGCCACGGGAGACAGTGAAGTTTACACACTGGATAACTTGAAGAAGTTTGCTCAGTATGGTGTGGTGGTCCAGGCATTTAACCGGGCAGGAACCGGACCTTCAAGTTCAGAGATCAATGCCACCACACTTGAAGATGGTATGAAATGTTCTCACACTTGTGATAATGCATGTGGGCTATAAACACAAATTGTTGCATGCAGTCAAATCAAACTAAAAAAGCAACATATACCATATCAATATATTGCAATATAGCAAAGTTGCAAAGTTTTGTCCAGTATCTGTCATGAGGACATGGTTGTATGTAGTATCTATCTCTCATATGCCAATCATAAAACACAGCCAAAATCTTCTGGGGATTTCTCTGTGTTTATGAATGCATGTCTCATGCACACAGGGTGATTCTGGCCCTTGGCCCTGACCCTCATGAATGTAACTGTCACAGCAACGACAGCGATACTGATGCTGTTGAGGATAATAGTAGTAACAACAAGCAAAGGAAAAATAATAATAATTAGCCCGTCTGCCGAGGCCCCTTTCCCTGATCTGCTGGTTTTCATCCCAGTCTAATTATCTGCAGCTGAGCACATTGTCTTTTTCTCTCTCTTTTTATCTTTCCTCCAGCTCTCTCTCTCTATGGCTTTCAACTTCCCTTCTTTCCATTCCCACTCCACTCTCAGAACACCTTTCATTTCTCTCTTCCTCCATCTCCCGATGTTCCCTTCTGTTCTTTCACTCGCCCACCCCTGTCCCACTGTCTCTCTTCTGCATCCTTATTTATGGAAAGCTCTTGGGTTCTCAATGCTATTGAGACAAAAGTACAAAAATGTTAATGCAGGACCTCATGTGAATAGGCAAAATTACAGTCAGCAACCCTGCATTCTTGTTCTGCTGTCAATTTTATTAAAACATATGCTAGTATCATAATAACACACATTGCTCTATAGGATGTCAGTATATAAGTTTTGTGTGCAGGGTTAAACAGTCACTGTGAGTTCTTATAGCTGCTCTGTCAGGCTGCTCTGCCCTAAATGGCAGTTTTAGTGTAGTCCACCAGGGACCCTAAGGCCTCTTCAAACAAATGCTATAATTTCTCCTCCACACCCCCCATCATCTCCTTTGCTCCCTCTCTCTCTTTCTGTGCCAGCTGCAGCTGTTCCCTCACATAGCCGAGCCAGTTTTATTCCTCCTTCATTCTTCTTTTCATCCTGTCGTCCGCACACGTTTTTTTCCCTCCTAGCAAGAGGCACAGACAGCTTCTGTGTCCCCCTCAATAGTGCCATTATTTATTCAGGGACACAATTTGGCACATCATCGGTGCCACATTTGCGGCGTATCCGGCAAAAATGGAACCCGTTCAGTAGGTGAAACAGCTCGGGGTCGAGATGACAGTAACGTTTGACTTCTCTTCAGTTTCGGGACGTGATTGTTCCATCTGTTTTGAGTGCAGTTACAAGACTGTTGATGCTCTTGGGCCATAGCAAGTGCTAAAATTGCAGTATATTACCATCATTTTACTGTATCACTGTAATTGTGCTCTTTTACTGCAATTTTTTTTCCACTTTACCTGTTTTATCTTGTTCCAGTGGCACCTGAATTATTTCCCAGGCATTTCTTTTTGCTTTCATGTGATATTTCTCCTGCTTTCTCTCACAGTTCCCAGCCAGCCGCCTCAGAATGTGCGGGCCATCACAGTGACGTCGGACGAGGCAGTGATCACATGGTCCGAGCCCCCACGAATGACCCTGAATGGGGTGCTGAAGGGCTACCGTGTGGTGTTCTGGTCCCTCTACCCCGATGGAGGTGGGTGCTGTGGGGGCCAGACACTGGGGCTTAACCAGAGTAATTATACGCTACTACTGTTACTTCCCCAGTAGCTACTACAGTCCCTCCAGACCGCCCCCTACTGTCCACTTGTGTGTTTGTATCCTGCCACCAAACCACAGAGGATGTGCATTTGTGGGTGGACAGTTGTATGTGTTTGTGGTGTCTCATGTATTTGAAAAAAATGAACAGAATGTAAATGAAAAAATGGTTTTGCTACACTTTGTGTGAATGTATGTGGATATGTTCTTTAAAACCAAGTATTGTTGCAGTACTATGGTACAGTGATAGTATCAGATAATACAAAAGTGCTTTATTCATAATCATATACCAAGGTATTTCAAACCTAAATTAAAGCATAACATGTCATAGTATATGTCCAAAAAAGAAACAAAAATACCATGGTACATTTTTGTTGTGTGTAAACAGTTCACCTGTGTAATGTGTTTGTATTAGACTCTGAGTATTAATTAATATTTGCTCATGTAGAAGGGGATAGTTAGTCCTTCAGTGTTTTCATTTTGTTCTGATGTCACTCAGAATGGGGCGAGATGCAGAACATCACCACCATTCGAGAACAAGTGGAGCTGAAAGGGTTGGAGAAGTTCACCAACTACAGTGTTCAGGTTCTGGCCTACACACAGGCAGGAGACGGGGTCCGCAGTAATGTCCTGTACATACAGACACGAGAAGACCGTGAGTTCAGGCTTGTGTGACCATTAATACACACATGTGATCACTGATATATATATATATATAATATATACAAAACTAAACCTAATGACAGTCAACAGATATTTGTGAATTCCATCAGTTATATATTATTCAATTATAATGTCGATTTCCTTTCTCTGTTGAGACTGTGTTCTTATTCCTGTACAAACGCATTAACCCTTGCTGTTTACCCCCTACATAGACAGCTACCTTTTAAGACATTATCCTAACTATCTTAAATTTTGTAGCAACTGACATCATTTGTTAAACTCTGTTAAACTCTCTTTATACTTTAATTGTTGATTAAAATATAGTTTATAATCAACATAAACTGTATCAACATTAATACATTTATAATCAACATTTGTCTTGTTGTACTATGTATGCTATTTTGAATTACAGTTTTTATGGAGTTATTCACAATGCATTGTGGGAATGTCTGTTATCATGAATTATATGTGTGATGCTGCCTTAGAATTTGTCCAAATCAGGGTATCTTAGAAGGCAACAATTATTGCCAGCTGTTTGCTAGACTTTAGAAACAGCATAGACATCGATGCCATAAAATACTGTCAAGGTAGGCAGCTCGCCAAATTTTGGAAAAAATCTGCTCTTTTATGTGTGACATATAATTGTGACTCTCCAAAAACCTTCAACTCAGACAGTAGAGAACCTGTGTTCCTTTCAAACACACAGCCACATTATGTTCAAGCCACTTCCCCTTTACCCCCATCTCTATTCATGCTCAAGGGTGTGTGTATTTGTGTGCCAGTGAGGTGGGGGCTGGTTGTGGGGAAATCTTGCCACACAAAAACCACATTAGCTGGAGGCAAGTGCAGCCTGGTCCAAATCTAGAGGATGCTGGATTGCTGGATGTGGTCGCCGTGGCGACATTTGGGCTCTGATATACCATTAGTACAGATAATGGGAATCAAGATGCCAAATATGGGAGGGGGCATAAAAGTGTACATGTGTTTCAAAGCAGATCTCTCATCCAGCTTACAACCCAACACAAGAAGAAGGATTTAATTTGGGTGGATTATCTGACATTAATTTTCTTCTTACCCTGGCTGGGATAGGATTACAGCCATATCAGTCTCTCCTCCTTTCCCTGGTGGGTTAAAGGAAATAAGGGGTGTCTGCAGGAGAGCTGAATTAGTCACTTTCATTTAATTGAAGAAGAGGTACATAAATGTGTTCTTGGTTCTGTATGTGTGGTGCCAGTTTGTCAGGGCTTCCTTAAGGGCTGTTCTACCTTATCTTGTTCTTTCATTCTCTGGTCATTAGGGCTGCTATTTTGTCTTGTTTATGACTGTCCACTCCTGTGTTAGCTGTACTAATAGATAATGGTGCTAAAGTCATGGGTTTGATTCTCAGAGAACACACAGTGACAAAATGCATCTGCATTTAATGCAATATAAACAGGGAGTTAATAAATGGGGGGATGTATAAAATATAACCATAATCTAAAGTCTTATTTTTCAAATTGCTTTAATTTTCTCAAATTACCATCATTTAAAGCAAATTATGCAGTTTTACTATTAGTAGAATATCCTTAGAATATCGCAATTTGTTCATGTGGGACCCTAACCACTAATGGATTAAGGACTGAAACTCAGTACTGATGGTGATACATTTTTCTCCAAGTGATCATTTAATCTCAATTTCTTCTTGAACATCTCAAGACACACACAGTACAGTAATGGTGGTGTGATGAATATTTTTAGGATGAGTGGGATGTGATGGGGCGTGCATTGTATTTAGGGCCAGTCTTTTAAAATATAGTGGACTGATACCTGTACACACATGCTTTAAATCAAATAACAAACTGAAGGCCTTGTACCAAGGCAACATTGTGTATAACCTTAATTAATAGAGCAATCCTAGAATGCATTGTGACAAAAATGTTTGTTTGGGCAGTAGTTGTAAGCTGGTCAAATGGAGAGGCCATCTTAGCAAAGCTAAGTAATCAAATTAGGCTAATTTAAGGAGGGTCTTCTTTCATATCAGTTCTTCCTAGGCCCCCCTAATGAAAATTGCACAGAAGCTTCATAAATGCCTAGAAATACACATAAACAAAATAAACTCATTGTTTCACATGCCAGAGACAAATCTCACAATCACAGAGAAAATAAAGTATTCTACAATGCCACTATTAGACATTAATTCAGCTTTGTATCTCTTTTTCTCTCTCTCAGACCCCGGCCCTCCAGCGGGCATCAAAGCAGTGCCATCCTCTGCCTCCAGTGTGGTGGTATCTTGGCTCCCCCCCATCAAGCCTAATGGTATCATCCGCAAATACACAATCTACTGCTCCAGCCCTGGATCGGGCCAACCGGTGAGGCATAAGAAAGGGCAAATGTGTTTTTAAAGCCACTTTTGGCTTTGCTATTGCTTAGTCATTTTTTTAAATAAGGAAATAATGCAGTTGGGTGTTGATTAAAACTTGTAGCAGTTAATATTTATGTGTATCATACACAAATGTGTGCTTTATTTTGTATGGGTGTATAAACAGTCTGCATGTGTTTTAGATTTCATCTGTTTTCTTTTCATTGTAATTATACATTTGTGTCTATTTGTCTATTAGCGTCTGGGTTTGTGGAGAGTGTATTTTTAATCTCTGCATGTGTGAGGTTGTGCTGCAGTATCAGCGAGATGTGTGTGTGTGTGTAAATGAGAGGCTCATACTGCAATGTGTGCATGCAAGCTCACCCTCCCCATCTCATTTGCATATCTGCGTCTCATCACGTTGCCTAGACAACCTCATCTGTTCATCAGGGAGGGCAGGAAACAAGCTGACAGCACACACACAAACACACACACATCTCACAGCCTCTATCACATTTATAACCACCTCCTTGACAAACACACACACACACACACACACACATTTGTGTACTCTCACACTGAATTAATGTACCTGTCCAGATGTACACATGCTCACTCTCTCTCTCTTTCACTCATTCACAAATCTCTCTCTCTCCTTCTCTCTCTCCCTCTCTTTCTCTTCTGGCGGAGCATGGAGTGATTACTATGTAAATGAGTGTGAGAGGAGAAGGGGGGTTGGGGGTCAGACTCAGCGTGCGGGGAGTACTTTTGTTCCTCTTTTCATTATCTCCCTCTATCGCTCCCCGGATCACTGCTATCTCCACACCGAAGGAATATTTTAATATCCGTTACAGCACTCCACCCCCCACCTGCACCTCCCTTACCTGAATCACACTCAGAAAGAGGGAACGTGGAAGGAAAAGATGAATTGAAGCTAGTGATCGCAGGGTAGATTAAAATCATGTAAGAGACAGAGAAGTTGTGTTTCAAAATCTTTTGAGCTTCCTTCCTAGACAGCGTTTGAAGGCATCATAGACATGCTTTGGGCAAGAAGGGTATTCCGGCCTTTTAAGATAGCTAATTTGGGCTATTTTATAGACAGCTTTTAATATTTTAAGGACAAGACAATCCCAAAACACCTTGTAACTATGATGAGGGCACAATGAGAGACATTAAAACTTTTTAGCATCAAGTATTGATTATTAAAAATGGTTCAATTGACTTAAGTTATCTACATCAAGTTAGCATTTGCATGTACTGTTTTCGTTTTGGAGTATTATTGTTGTCTTAGCAACGGATTAAACAGAGCTAAGATTACTACACTTTTGAAGGCAGCTGATAACATGGTCAAATTCTTTATATATAGAAACTTCTAATAAACAAGCAAAGGTAGGAGGCAAATACATGTGGAGTTTTATGAAAGACAGGTTCCAATTTTGCAGAATGCGGCTGAGCTTTCTGGAGACTTCTGTGGGCACAGATTCTATGTGGGCCTACTTGAGGTTCCATCAGTTAGGAAGCTGCCTATGGCAGCAGGCTATGTAGGCGGTAGACAACAAGACATCTCACAAGAGTTTGGAACAGAGCTAGTGAGACAGAGAAGATAATACGGGCAGGTATCTCTCAAGGATAGTGATGATGAATAGAGTGTGGAAATATGTTTAACCAAAACGCATTAGCCCACACATTGTAATGAAAAACAGTTAATCCAGAACAAAACAGGACTGTGTCTGTATGTATGTAGTTAAGCAGACATGGTTTCAGGGCCAGAGAGTATGTGCACAGTGTGGTAAGGCGATGTACAGTGTCTCTGTGTTTGCATATCTGCAGGCGTTCGCCACAACAAATGTGTTTGGACGGCAGACACAAGGTCTTGAACAAACTGCAATTACGGGAAAAGCCTTCAGCACAGATAAACATCATGTTACTGTGCATATTTGTGTGTATACATTGATACAGTTTTACATTTTTGTTGTGCATTGCAGTTCAAAGCGAGCACAATAATAAAAATAGAGGGAGTACGCGTGAGCAGCAGATACCTTTCATTAGTCGTCTCTATTGTTGTATTATCTGAGGCTGACTGATCTCATGTGTCTGGGGGCATTGTCTCTCTAGCTTCTCATCTACTTGTGTAAAGCCCCCTGGGTCTCTCTCTCTCACACACACACACACACACCTCACAGAAAGAAATAATGCAGGAATCTTGTAGTGTGTTATTTAGCTAACGTCATTAAGTCGAGGATAAAGGAAAGAATTGTGTTTGAATAATCACTTTCTCCAGGTGTCGCCACAACACAAGTCACTTGTTTCCACCCTTGTAGCCAGTACCAAAGTCATCAGCTTTGCTCAGTTTTAGCTTAAAAAAGCATTTTTATCAGGCCAAACATAAAGGCACAAATACACTCTAAACAGACACAAAGAGAACAATCCTGTATTTACTAATGTCCTTGCAGCTTTGTACCTTTAAATAGCCACATTATTCCATCATTATTGACTTACTGCTTCTGTTCATGTGTAATGATTTTGCAATGATCCCAGGCACCTAGTGAATACGAGGCTAATCCTGAACTGCTGATATACCGAATCACCCACCTGACCCGGGGTCAGCAGTACCTAATCTGGGCGGCTGCCGTCACCACTGCCGGTCGGGGAAACATCAGCGAGAGGGTCACCGTGGAGCCTGCTGGCAAAGGTGAGCTTTCCCTGGAGTTTAATGGATAATTAAGCAATGGTGTTTGTGTGTTATAAGCGACAAATGTCCATCTTTACAAAGGCCAAGTTCATGTGCCACACAATCATTTTGGCACACGCACTTTAATCTCAAAACAAATTGACTCAACAGTTTTTGTACAAAAATCAATTTTTGAGGCTTTCTAGATCCAATTTGAATGTGTTTATCCCAAGATTATGCTAAAACAGGGAAATTGCCTGGTAGGGCTGAGGACATGATTGAACACAGGATGTATTGAATTATTCTGTGTCACTAATTGTCTGATTTCCTTTTTCTACCATTAACCTCCATCTGTCCACTCTCCTGATGGATGGAGGGATAATCTGTTGTTTATTATGTGGAGGGGAGTAAAGATGAAACAATGACCTGGCCAGTGCGCCACACAATAGTGAGAGAAAATAAAGGGGCAGTTCAATCAATAATTCTCAGGTCAGAAAGCAAAAGAAGAACGTGTTCTTTGCATTCAGTTTCTGTCTTAGTATTATGTTTAGGAAGAACTAGCATCAAATGTTTAACTTTTCCATGTATTTGAAGGTGATGTATTTTTACCTATAATAAAAGTACAGTATAGACTTTGACTGCATACTCAAATCAACTGTATTATGTAGTAGAATTTACATGCCCTTAGTTATACATCTGCCTCCCAAACTGGATTTTAGGTACAATGTGTATGTTGTTCTCAGCTCCTGCTAAAATCCTGTCATTCGGGGGAACCGTGACCACTCCGTGGATGAAGGAAGTCCGGCTGCCATGCAGCTCAGTGGGAGAACCCACACCCACCATCAAGTGGACCAAAGACAGGTCTGAGATCAGTTATCATAATACGCTCTATATCACTCTCTAAATATTCTTAGGGTGTAGTGTCACAAAACCTATTTGTGAGTCACATGTGTGTAATCTGATCTTCACAGTGAGGACACTGCCATCCCGGTTGCTCAGGATGGCCACCGAAACATTCTCTCCAATGGTACCCTGGTGCTGCGCTCTGTGAAAGCTGAGGATTCTGGGTACTACACCTGTACAGCCACCAACACGCTGGGGTTTGACACAATCATTGTGAACCTGCTGGTGCAAGGTAACAGCATACAAGCTTCTAGAACAGCAATATTCATCTGGTCAACAAGAACCTAGTCAAAACTGTGATCTGTTACAGTTCCTCCAGATCAACCTCGTCTGACTGTCTCCACCACTTCAACCTCTTCTATCACTCTGGCCTGGATCCCAGGAGACAACGGTGGAAGCTCCATCAGAGGTACAAGCAAACTTTCTTGAAATTTCCTTCTCAGATGTTGAATGCTGAAAATTAAGCCTTTACTTTTTCTTGTTTTTCCACTGAGAATACACAAGTCTTACACAAATCTCCTCCAGAGATTCAAAAGATCTCAACAGTGTCTCAAATGGTGCTCAAATTTGACTTTTAATATAAACTCAACAGTGTCTCAAATTGTGCTCAAATTTGAGGTTTTAATATGAACTCTTTAGTTATGTAAGCTATGGTCTTTATTAATTCTGTACTCTACACTTTTAAAGAACCTTTTCAGGCAAAGCTGAGGTGTAACTGAGAACTTATCTCAGTGTGCAAAGCATCTTAAAAATAATCAAATTCCAGACTTGCTTTGTCTCCATCTTTTGCTTTCTCTGTCTGCAGTGTGTTTTACCTCCTCCTCTTTGTCTGTTTGCATGACTTTTGCTCACTCTGTTTAATCTTTGTGTCACATGTCAACATGTATCCACAGACCGCTTGTGTCTTGCAGCAAATTAGGTAAAAACATGACATGTCTACAATGTGTGTGTGTGTGTGTGTGTGTGTGTGTATGTGTATATATATATATAGAATGATGGGAGGTGAATATAGAGGGCTGTCAGTGGGTAAATCCCTTTGATGTGGCACCCTTTATTTTACCATCTGCCAAAGCTGAAGAGAGACACCAAATCTGGCGCATTACTAATGATGGGCGACGCCATATTGTGCTGCTATTTGCATAACTGTGCAGTCAGCATCTCTCGCTTTCTTTCACTGGGTAACTAATGGTGGTTTACAGCCATCAGATCAGCTCTTTATCTGAGATTGTTGCTCTGATTAGTTTGTTGGGTTGATATGCCATCTGGTGGTGATGCTAGGAATGACTAGCATAAATCCTTATCAATTAAAATTTGGAGAGCTAGCAGTTTTAAACGTATTGTACACTGGCTACCATTTACAGAACTAAACTGTGACGACGTATGCATAGACAACTGGAACAAAATTAATGAAAAACTTTATACTGTTGTATAAAGTAACCAATGTATGGTTTATGGTTCTGGTTATGTATTATAATGTGTACAATCTACATACTCCAAATATAATACTGGTTGCAGCAAAACTTCTAGAAAAACTCTGCTGTGATAAAATTCTGTTTACTTCAATAATTCATTAAAAACAACTGTCACATATTGTTTGTGTTTAGGTTTCGTGCTGCAGTATTCAGTAGATAACACTGAGGAGTGGAAAGATGTCTTCATTAGCTCCAGTGAGCGATCCTTTAAGTTAGACAACCTGCGCTGTGGTACCTGGTACAAAGTCAAACTGGCAGCCAAAAACAGTGTGGGCGCCGGCCGCATCAGTGAGATCATTGAAGCCAAGACTCACGGCAGAGGTCAGGGGACTAATCTAGCATATTTTCAACATTTTAGGAACTGTATGACAATGTTTCCACACCAAGTTTTTAGCAAAATGTGCTCACATTGGTTTTGTCTGTTCCTGTAGAGCCGCAGTTCAATAAGGACCAGCCTCTATTCACCCACATCAACTCCACCCACGCCCGCCTCAACCTGCAGGGCTGGACGAGTGGTGGATGTCCTATCACTGCTGTTCTCCTGGAGTTTCGGCCCAAAGGCACCTGGGCCTGGCAGAGTGTTCGCACCAACACTTCGACTGACATATTTCTTGCGGAGCTGCGTGAGGCCTCCTGGTATGAGCTGAAGATGAAGGCCTGCAACAGCGCTGGCTGCGGCAACCAGAGCTCCCAGTTTGCCACACTGGACTATGATGGCAGTAAGCAGACAAACAAGAGTCTTTCTAAATGTCATAACTTTGTGGTGAGGTGTGGTGTGATTGGTTGAAATGATTGATGCTGTCCAGTCAGGTTACGCATATATACAAAATACATGTAGCAGGTTGTCTACTGTTTCATAGAAAGTTAATGAAGCTTTTGTATATTCTTGTATATAGATAAATGCAAAACATTTTAAATGCAAAACATTTCAAACAGTGGTACACAACTTTATTACAGAAAGTGCCAAATAGTTTTCATTATTTTTACAGTATTTGTGATCTAATTTTAAGTCTTTCAAGTCTTAGTGATGATTGAAATTCAACTCTAGTAATCATATTCAATCATCACTCTGAAGATAGAAGGTCAAGTCAAGCTCTGTGGGCTATTGTGCTGTGCTGTGCTGTACTGTGCTGTGCTGTACTGTGCTGTTCTGTGATGTACAGTTTGGCCAGTTAATTTGTATGCCACACACAATATTCTGCTACATAAACAGTATATAGCTGCAGTCATTCAGTCCTTATATACTGTAAGTACACAGGAAACTGCACCTAGACCTGTTTAATGCAGAATAACAACTAATTATAAAATAACTTTTTTAGCTGCTGGCTTGAATTTTAAAGGTAAGAGGTTTTGATGTAATTTTACTGATCTAGGATAATTTGACTCTTTTCCTCTTGTCCACAGGCACTATTCCTCCCATTAAATCAGCAAGAGGGGAGGGAGATGATGTTAAAAAGCTGTTCTCTATCGGCTGCCCTGTTATTCTGGTCACTCTCGGCATGGCTTTACTCTTCATCATTCGCAAGAAACGCAAAGAGAAGAGACTCAAGAGATTAAGAGGTGAGAGAGAAATCGGAAGGAAAATAATATTTAGATTTTATTCAAATAAATTCTCTAAGCATTTGCACACAGGGATTTAGCACAAAGGTCTTAATCACTAAACATCTGCAATCATCATTGTTTTAGCACAATACATAACATTAGGTATTTACATTGGAGTACCTAAGTTAAGTTTACCTATTTTTTGAGCAGTATAGATTTAAACAGAAGTAAATTTTATTTTTATTAAGTTATGTTATTCAAACTAAATGCTTATGTACATTTTTGTGTTGATAATGACAGTAGCTCTGTATCAAATAATGATCAAATTATGGATATAAATGTTAAAAATTAGCATATATCCAGACAGAAGATATCAGGATAAACATAAGCTTCAGGTACTTGGATCACAGTGGAGTGTTATCGTACAATTCTAGTGAAATACAGACTGCAGCAGTAACCTTCAGACTGTATAACCCAACATCTTTAATTCATTTACATAGTTTCTATAATAATGAATCATGAGCTCATACAAATAAATGTCCCTATTAGTGCAATTCATTCTCAGTGAAGTCCGCTATTATATTACGAAATGTAATATGAGCAATTTAACAAAATGGCTTCCTTTGCCTCTACAGATGCCAAGAGTTTGGCTGAGATGCTTATCAGGTAAGAATATAGTAAATTGTACGTATTGCTCTGTAAATATGCATTCAGCTCCAACACAATTGCACAAAGTCTGTCTTAAGGAAAATGGCAGTGGCAATACATGTTTTGTCTATGTGTGTGTCTGTGTTTGATTTGCACCTGGAGCAGTAAGAACAATCGAAGTTTTGACACTCCAGTGAAAGGCCCACCTCAGGGACCCCGACTGCACATCGACATCCCACGAGTGCAGCTGCTCATCGAGGACAAAGAGGGAATCAAACAGATAGGTCAGTGTGGCCTCTTCTTTCTCCTGATTCTCATGAGAAAGGGATCCTAGTAATCATGTGTCTCCTCTGGAGTCTCAAAAGACATCATAACGAGGCCTCAAACTGACTTCAGATTCGCCACTGAAGTCTGTACGTTTGCAATCAAAGATTTTAATAATCACATTAATTCTATACTCATTATTTTTAAAAGAACCTAAGGCAAAGCTGATACTTAAAGATACTAAAGACTTAACTGTGACATTAATGAGAACTTCACTAAGTATCCTAGGCAATATAGATAATCATATTATCTACGCTATCTGAATTATTCTAAAGTTCCAAACATTTATGTGTCAGCAATTGTCTTTATTGTCTTGATTCACTTCATTGTCGTTTCATCTCTCTTAAGAAGAAATCTTTAATAAAACTCAAATGAGAACTCTACAATGTATCCTAAGCAATAAAAGAGGAACCTCTGAAACATACTCAGATATACCATTTTGAACACTTAGCTTTTGTATCCAATAGGTGAAGACAAAGCCACTATTCCTGTGACAGACACTGAGTTCAGCCAATCAGTGAATCCGCAGAGCTTCTGCACGGGCGTCTCTGTGCATCACCCCGCCCTCATTCAGAACACAGGCCCTTTGATTGACATGTCGGATATCAGACCAGGAACAAGTATGTCTTGCAGTTCCAAACTTATTTTGATATGATTGATGTATATATGAATACATTTTTGAGCCTTTCTGTAAATTTCTGCTCCCTCAGATCCAGTGTCAAGGAAGAGCATAAAGTCTGCACACAGCACAAGGAACCGGTATTCCAGCCAGTGGACTCTGACTAAGTGCCAGGCATCCACACCTGCTCGCACCCTCACCTCAGACTGGAGAACAGTTGGCTCCCAGCATGGCATAACTGTTACTGAAAGTGATAGCTACAGCGCCAGCCTGTCCCAGGACACAGGTCCATTCACACACACATTTAAATTTAATGTTTATAAAGTTTTTATGGTCTTGATAGCCATGTTTTGCATTAAGCATGACAAGCATACAATCTGGTCCTTTTTGCAACTTATTATTGCCAAGACCCTCCCACTTTGACAGAAAGATCAAATTTCAAATGACCAATCCTAGTTTAGAAGCAAGAAATTAAGCCTTTAACCACAAGAAAAAACCACAAACACCCAGTGGACTGTTGACATGCTTTTTGAGTATAAAGCGACAGCATTTATTATGCTAATCACAGTCATTCACAATAAGCGTTCTGCTAATGCTAACCAATTTAAGCTTAGCAATGTAAAAAATGTGTTTAAACTGTTGTCCTGTCCCTAGATAAGGGACGCAACAGCATGGTGTCTACCGAGAGCGCGTCCTCCACATACGAGGAGCTGGCCCGCGCGTACGAACACGCTAAGTTGGAGGAGCACCTGCAGCATGCTAAGTTCGAGATCACTGAGTGCTTCATTTCTGACAGCTCATCTGATCAGATGACCACAGGCACCAATGACAACGCCGACAGCATGACCTCCATGAGCACACCATCCGAACCGGGCATCTGCCGCTTCACTGCCTCCCCACCTAAACCACAGGACTACAACCGTGGCAAGAATGTGGCAGTGCCCATTCCCCACCGCGCCAACAAGAGTGAGTTAATGCCAGATGTTTTAACTTCACCATTTTGCTGGAACTGTGGCACATGTGGATTGTTGAGCCATGATGTCTCTTTCAATCATTCCTGTCCTCTGTGTAATGCTGCAATCCATAGCTTTTGCTTGTTGTTTGTTGACGTCAAAATGAAGCCAAATACAGTTTCTTGGAAAATCTGACTCAACAGCTCTAATTATAAATTATTAATTTAACCATTGCGAATTGAGGGAAGATAAGGAGACTGTAGTTGCTAAATAACTGATTTTTAGTAAAAACATTCTGGGTTGCAGCTTTAATAGTTATTTAATTAAAAAAAGTTGTAAATAGTATTTTAAACTAACTGAAGTGGCCAAAAATACAAAGTGAAATAAGTTGATATTTATCTTTTTAGAAACATAGAAACAATTACATATTTATTATACGTTTTTTAATAAACACAATTCTTAATTTTTTATTGTGATGGTTTACATTGTATATAAGTATATATAAACAAATATTACAAATATAAATAACAACAAAGAGATCATTTAAAATGTACAATGTAAAGTACCACCTGTCTCTGTCCTGCAGGTGAGTACTGTAACCTCCCCCTCTACATGAAGACGGACCCTTTCTTCCGGAAGCAGGCCGAGCTGCATGACCCCTGCCCTGTTGTTCCGCCCCGCGAGGCCTCCATCCGGAGCCTTGCTGCCCGGGCCTACCACACGCAGGGCCGGCACATGACATTAGACCCCTCTAAGCAACAGGCCCTGACGCTGGGCCATGGCGGCATGAGCAGCCTGACCAGCTCAGGGGCCTCCGGTACGTCAGGCCCAGCCTCAAGCGGGGCTGCTGGGAGCTCCAGCATCAGCTCAGGCACGGCCACCTTGCCCCAGAGGACTCTCACCATGCCCAGCACCTCCTCCACCTCCTCGGTTCCGAGTGGGCCGGCTGCAGCTGGAGCGACTGCCAGCGGGGGCTCCACAGGGGGCAGCGGCCCCACGCCTGGCAGTTCCAAGGTCGGAGGATCCAGGGACTCTCTGCTAGAGAGCAGCTCATCCGGCCTGGGCAGACTGCAAAAGCAGAATGCTGGGGCGTACTCCAAATCCTACACACTGGTGTAGCTCACACACAACTATACACATACAGTACAATCACACACACATCTGGAGTCTGTCCGTTTCTGGGGCGTAACTGAACATTGGCGGGACTTTTACAGCACAGGGGTCTCTCTGTTTCTCTCTTCCTGTTTGACACTTTTTTTTCTCAAGGCTTTGTTCACACTGCACACAAATCTGATTTAAAGCCGGACTGACTGTAATTCTGATCTGTTTGTTAGGTGCAGTCAATTGCAGTTCAGCATCTGCATGTTGCCAAAAGACTTTCGCATACAGCTGAAAGTATGTAGCTGTTACTGTAAAATGAACTTTATCGTCTCTGCTTATGTCTATCACAATATCTGAATCTCAAAAGGTGCATGAGAAAATATAATCAAATTTCAACCCACATATGGAAATGGTTTTGGTTGAGTTTGTAAACATTGGATTTCATGTTTTAACTTTGCAGTGCAGACTACAAACAATTGTAAGATTTTAAAAATCGGATTTTTGCTGCCCGTCTGAACAAAGCCAAACTTTCTTTTCCGCTCACTTTCCTGCCTCTTCCTGGATTAAATATGCCAAACCCCGGGACCCTTTCCTTTATTTTTTCTTTTATCTTACCTTTTCTCTCCTGTTCTACTTCTCTTTCTGTCAAAGACACCTCGGACCTTATGCACGAAACGCTTTCCATGTGCACTTGTTCATTTGATTTATTGAAAACAGGAAAAAAGCGAGTTTTAAGAGATATATTGTTTCCCATTAACCCATCTAGAAGTTACAAGACTGTCAAAACTGTCATTTTTTATGTCTCTTGCATAATTTCATACTGCAACGCATCGCCTCGGAAAGCTTATGCATAAAATAATTCACCATGTTGTCCGTCTAACGCTCCCTCTCGGTTTGGAAAAGACAAGCTCAAAGGTGACGATCTTGACTGCCTGAATCGAGTCTTTGGGATTTTTTTCATGCAATTGATTACACAGTATAGAGTGTTATTGACTATTTTGTAAAGAAAAAAAAACTGGAAAAAAATGTCTGGAGCCATTTTCACAGCGGATGTATGGTTACTGTCCTGTTTTGGTTCGGTTTTCTATTTTTCAAATTTTGAACTTCAGCACTGATGAGGGCCAGGTGGATATATGAGCTTGTGTGTACACATGTATGATTATGTGTAAATATATATGTGTACATGTGGCCAGCACACACCTTCAACGTACCTATACATCAGGCCTGTGCTTTCCGGCTTTTGGCATTGTGTATCTCTGGAAACAGGAAAAGGGAGTGGCTTAAAGACATTAAGTGCCGCCCACTGAGTTACACAGTCTAGAGTCTAGCTGAAAA
>JBAJNP010001318.1:0-64164 GCA_036877545.1 Yasuhikotakia modesta | reverse complement strand
TAAATATCATATATGGGTTCATATACATATATATCATATATGATGTGCATGTACATGTACATGTACATGTACAAGTTACTATGAACGCAAAAGAAAATGGTAGGATCTCCCTCTAGTACAACTATTATATTTTTCTTTGATAATACTGTAGTACCATGAAATATCTCATAGAACTAAAGTAATAAACAGGCACTTTGTTCTCAATTTGTCCAGACAAAGATTCTTACAGATGCAGATACCAGATTTATGGTTGTAATGACTGAGCTGTGCTGGCCAAAATATCACATTAACAGTGACTAAGAGGTCATAAAGCCAGGCCATTTTTAACCAATGACCAGCCCTGCAGAAAAGCATGAGGTGATTCATGCTAGTTTGGTGCTGGTCTAACTGGTGGAATGGGGGCATCTAACAAGGAATGTTCTGAGAACATTGGTTAACATTCTCTAAAAGCTTAAAAAATGTTCCTTATATTACCAAGCAACAATGTTAATACAGTGTCTGAAAAACTAAGCAATTACCTCTGACAAGAACATACAATTTCCCAACTCTCCTGTTTCTGTAAGATTTCTAATCTAAGGATTCTGTTGTATTTACCTGCTCAGAGGAAGCACATAAAATCAATAACAGCAAATTCTGACACTGTTCTACATTTCCCCAAGTCTGGTATTAGAGAACGGCTTGAAGTTATAAATCACAGAAAGTCTGTAAATTGGACAGCGTTAGCCCTGAACTGCATTGGAGATAGTTAGGAATTTTTGTACAACTGTGCTCCGCGGCTGTTGTGTATGCAACTGGCAATGTGGACAAGGGCGTAATATTGTGAATTCATGGGCCACTATCTCTAGCTTGTTATTATTTAGCATCACTAGAGTCAATGACACGTTGCCATGGAATACAAATGACTCAATAGAATACCTACACTGGTATGTAAATATAAAAAATGCAATTTCCAATTGTAAATGTAACTTTGTAGACTTGGCTTATTGGTTATTGGACAAAATGTTTAATGTTGACTCTCTTTGTAAGTCACATTTGATAAAAGCATCTGTTAAATAAATAAATGTATAGGAATATTTCACAGTGTAGTTTTTTTCAGTGTTGCCTATTCCCTGAACATCTGAATTTAACATTTCCAACATTATTGAGCAGGAAAGAGACGTCTCTAGGCCCTCTATGTCCAACATATAAAATCACCACTAGACTAAACAACTGGTCTTTTGATTCAAAACCAACAGTTTAGAAACAAAGAAAGGGACAAATCACACTGTTGTTGACTTGCTTTTTTGGGGTAAACAAGCTCCCATTGAACCTAATTTTATCCAGCCAATATCTTCTCAATATCTTGTTTTGCAAAAACACTCCAAGGCCATTTAAATTAGTTACAGTTACACCTGCTATCCAGACAGAGAGAAGTAGGTAGACACAGTAATAGTAAAGAATGTGAAGTGTCTGGTTGGTTGTGACTGTATGCTGTAGGATAAGGGAGCTGTCAGGTTTTAATTGAGGAGCCAATACAGCTGGGAAAATGCCTGCAGGCTGCTGGCTCTCACTATTAGTGTTCAGAAACCAGACCTTCCTTTCCTGAGGAGCAACCAGGACAAACTTCTGGAGATGTTGTACACTCAACACAATCACAACAATATAATTAATAACTAATATAATTACTTTAATATGGTATTGCCGCAGTACTTCAAAATTAAGGCCAATTGTTATAGAAATAACAAGCTGTACAGACTGGTCTGTGGTCTGTTAGTCTGTGTGTGCATCAGCAGAGCAAAGCAAATTCATAGTGCAGAGTAATGCATCTAATCTAGCATGAATGACCATGTCTGACAAACAGCCTGCATGACTGACAATATCGGATCTCTGACTCTTTCTCTCTCCTCGCCTTTTCACCGAAAGGCCTGCATACAAACATGCATGAATACATCTATTTGTGATCATCTACACACACAAACACACACATATAAAGGCTATAATGCATACACAGCATTTCTTTAAGGGAGGCACTTGTGTCTTGGATTATTAAGTGCCCAATGGGATGTATAACATGCATAAGCATATATGTGTGTGTATATGTAGTTTTTAGATATAGGGTGAATTGATCCAAATGTGGGACACGGCAGTTTCAGCTCTCTCCTAAACCAATAAATGCCAGTGAAATTATAAATAAATCAAAGCTGTACTGCCATGTGATCAAAGTCACATGACCTAATATCTGTGCAGTCGTAAATCAGGCTTAACATTATAAAAACTACATAAGCCGTAATACAAAAAAATGTCCCACATTAGGGCAATGCAGCCGATGGTATATTTACTACAAAACTGCACCTGAACCTAAATTTGACTGATTTGTTTAGCACGATTCACTTGCACTTATTAAACTCACATATAACCTGAAAAGGTAAGGTAAATATCAAAACATCAGGCAAAGAGCATCAATTTTCACTATCCTCTCATTTATAACAGAAAGGCCCCATATGACCTGGTGACTGACTGAGACACAGCATTACTGATGCAGGTACGGCTTACATTAAATGTGCCTACAACCAGAGCTCATAAACGACTATTAATTCTGTCGTCTCTAATCCGTCTCAATCTGCTCATCCAGCCGCAGTTAAAAGGTAAAGTCAATAATCAGCTGATGGACAGACTGGATGAATAAACACAGCAAGATTAACTGGCCACTGGACATCAGTAAAGAGAGGGAGCTAATTACTAATGGTTAAGAGCGTCCGAATACACGCCCTCGGAGTGCAATGAAACATTACAGCTTTCCCTTAAGACATTATGAAAATACACAGCATTAATCACTTAACAGATACGTGGTCATAAATAACATTAACTCAGCCGTAAACATGAGGTCACTGGGACCTTGATGAATATAGTAAGAAGCGTACGCAAGCATCCAGTGTGTGTGTGAGTGTGTGTGTGAAGGGAAGACCACTGGGTTGACACGTCATCAGGAACAGAGCCAGTTCTACTCATTCTGTCACTCGGGTCCATCAATCAAACACCACAAGCTGCCACTTCTCTTGCCATAAACCCTGACCAGAGAACAAGGCCAGGGCCCTAAGGAGGGGTGGTCGTGTTCCTCCACAGCTGACTGGAGATCAGTGGCATCCAACCGGTCACAGTATGGATGACTTCAATCACATGCGTGAAAGTGAGGCTTCTAAACAGGCCTGACAATGACAGGCCACAAGAGAAGAAAAATGGACAGTTAATTAGGTTTCGTTATTGTACGAATAGGAACATAATGTGAGCCGGGTTCGAACTTGCATCTTTCATACGAGCACCAGTTCTCCATGTATCTGGAGCAATGTTAGAGAAGCTACCTAAAACAAATAGCTTTCATATTGAAACAATGAAAAAAAAAACAATTAAAAAAAACAATGACAATACCAATTAGAGAGACAACAATAAATTGAACAGGTAACTGATACTAAATTACAAAAACACAACATAAAATACACCACAGGGACTTACATGAAAAGGTGAATCATATTTTTTCTACTTGATACTTCTGAAACATGTAAATCAACCAATGTTGATTCAACGAACCAACCCGCCTGTAGTAAAGCATTTTACTCGCTCAGCTCAACGTACAGTACAGTACAGTACATTTATAACAGTAAATTAGTTTTTTACTGTATTCCATAGTATAGTTAAAAGAAGTAGTATAGTGTTTTCTAACAGCGGAGGCATTCTTATTTATTATCTTATTTATCAGACTTATTGATTATTTATCCCAAGTCCTACCCTTATGAGTCCTACCCAAGGCAAAAAGACAAACACACAACCAGTTTAAACAACATAAACCACCAACAAATTCTTGTGAATAAAAAAAACTAATGCATCCGATTCTATATGGTGTTCTGGACACAGCAGCATTCACAGCAGCATTCACCCCACATTTGGTCACAACAGGAGATCTTCAACTAAAAGCTGGTTGGGCCAGTGGTTCCCCACAGTGCAGCACCACAGGAGATGCAGCCCCGGACCTCAGAATAAACATGATTTAGAGGATCAGCCCCATCATGTTTTCTGTAGTTTCCCCCCCCCGAGCCTAATTTAGCCTCTGTGGTTCTCCGAGCAAGAGGATGCTGGGATAAAGGCTGATGTTATGGTGGGAAAGCATGTCACGCTTGTGTGTGTGACAATCTTCACTACTGAAGTTGAGTCGCACCCACAATGTCTGCATATAACACAGACGTTTATAGTCCCAGAAACCACATTTACAAAAACACCGTCGTTTTTACATTGCTGTAGCGTTTTTCAGCTCTGATTCAGTTCAGTGAATGGAATGTTTGGAACCTGACCTACTACATTTGCCAAATTGTGCACTGGAATAGAGCACTAAATAGAGACGTGTACTGTATTCTACAATATAGTGTACACTAGACTGCACTGTTCATTCTTTGCATGCCAAATGATCCAAACATAGTTAATGTTCATAACTGATTTGATTATATTTCAAAATAATGTCCAGTACCAATTCATTTGATTACAGCGTGAAGTACAGATTAATTTCAAAATAATGTTTGCCACAAATTCATTTCAGCATGCAGGATTAATTAATTAAATATAACATGCAGTAGATTCATTTAAAAACTATAATGTGTAAAACTATAATGTGTATAAATGAATGTGTAATACACATTCATTTCAATCTAACGCTCACTACAGATTCATTCCAGTGGCGCAGATGTTTGATGTGAACATTTCAACACAGTAACAGGACAGTAGTCCTGATTCATTGCTCTATTTGTTATTCAGACATAGACAGTCACACACATGCACAAACACACACACAACAGCACAATAAGCTTCTGAGGAGCGCTGCGATGCCACAGAAAAACTGATTGTATGTCACAAGCCAAAAGCATCAGATTAAAACAGAGAGAGACTGAGGAAAAGAAAAAGTGAAAATGGATAGAAAGAAAAGCAGAAACATGCAAAGACACGCCGTCTCTAACCCATTTCAAGCAATCTGCACCACACTGAATAAAGCCCCCTTCTGCCTGTCGATGCACGGACGAATCACCCAATCAGAAGACACCTCTATGCCCTCACTCACAAACACACAAAGACACACACTAGCATGCACACGCTACTAGAAAGTGTAAAGCTGTGGGTGAAGCATTAGTTTGAGCTGCGGGTATGAGGTGTCTGGCACCTTTCTCTCCCTGAGGGAAGATAAACTCATCCATCTCGTCATGCCTTATGTCTCTCTCTCTCTCTCTCTATTATACAGTGGGTTGGTTGTATGTATGTATACATATGTGTTTGTTTGTTTGTGTGTGCGTGTGTGTGTGAATAATCAAATGCATATACAGTAGTATTTGTACATATATTATGCTTTGTATAATTGTATAATGCAATACATATTTACAATTATAATGCATGACAATGCATCACAAGTTTTAGTTTTAACAGTTGACACTAATGTGACAAAGTTACACAAGTACAAAACATGTTGTTTAATGGCATAAAAGCCATTCAGGACAGGGGATGAAATTATTTAAAATACAGTATGTTTTCATAGAACACTCTTATTAAGGAAAAATCCATGACATCACTCAACTAAAGCAACACAATTGGGATAATTTAGATTTAAGGATGCTATGTTCAGTTAATTGGGACACAATATGCTTTTGTGACCCTGCAACTTATCCATACTTCAGTTTGTCTGTCAAAACAATCTCGAAGGGTTTATTGTGCTGCGGTTGGATTTCAAACCTGAGACTTCCTGTTACCTACACCACACATTTCAGAGGAAGGGCAGGAGGATTTTAAATGGGAATCAACATGATTTTTAATCTTCTCAGCCTGCCTAATTAATTAGCGCAATGAAGCGGTTTTCTTTTAATCTGAATCCGTCTCTATGCAGATCAGTGGCCCACGTTTTTGCACTGACTCCTGCGGAAGCTACTAATTATTTTAATGGGTGATGGGATGATTAGTAAGATAAAAGCTTGTAGATTTATGTATTAATGAATCTGCGACCTTCTGAAATGCTGCTTCATTTTGACGTGAACCGAAACTGTATTCGTCAGTCCTGTGAGGTAGAGCCTGTTGGCTACTTAACATGCATATGAGCTTGTGAAGAGGTTAGAGCTTAATACTCTGAGTGCATTTGGCTATGAAGGCCACAGATGCCGGGCACCTAGAAACAGCGCATCAGAAACGCATCAATAAAGCAGAAGGCATAAACGCAGAAAAGGCCTTTCCCAGGTCACTCACAGACCTGCAGGGGTAAAGCGTCTTTTTTCCTGCATTGTTCTCCTGTCTTGCTTCCTGTACACCGTCTATCTCTGTTGCTCTTCTTTTTGCCTGGGGGTGAAGTCAGGCATCGACAGGATTCAGTCAGGGACGATTTGGATCGCTGTTCCCACGGAAACAAGCGAGATGTCGCTGCCATGACAACGGACATCGTTCTCAGCGATGGAGTGCACAGGCCCGCTAGCCTTTCATTAGCCACAAATGTGTTTTGACGCCTGCACACCCCCAGCTCTGAGTCTTTTTCTCCGCCTTATATCACAAGATTCATACCACTATAATGACATTGAAATTGAGCTGCAGTTAGAATAACTGAAACAGCGTTCAGAACAAAACAGTCCGACATGACAGATATGAATCAGTGCTGAAGGATAAAGAAGATTGTATTTCAATTTACATTTGCCTGCTTTAGTTATATATTCACCAGTAAATCATTACAGCAATCTTGTTCCTCCAAGCGTCCACCAATTTTAAGGGCCATTAAAGAAAATTAACAAACATCGTGATAAAGAAGGCATTCTTTTTAAATCATTGGTGATTCACTTTGATTGACACGTTCCTGCACCAATGAAACAAAGCCAGGTATAGTCTCAGCTTCAGACTGCATTCCCACAGAGCGCCTATAAATCAATTCACATATGGTTTCATACTAGACACAAAACTGAGAAGCACTTTATCTGACTGGCAACATCTGTAAGTGATTTCAGCAATGATCTATAAAAATGTTTGGATTAATCAGGTTTATAATAACACTTAGAAACTCCACACACATGCTATTTCATGCCAGCCATTAACTGGGGTATTATTTTTAGATAAATCTGTCCATAAACACCATGTTAACAACAAAACAAACCTTTATCATTTATCACGCTAAATAAGCCACAAAGTGGATCAGACCATATGCTGCTATCACACGTCTGGCTGTGTGAGATTATGATAGGTGTGTGAGTCACGTCCAGCTATGCTAATACCCAGCATACAAAACCATAAGCGGTATAAAGCTGATTCAGGCTAACTCTAAGTCACCAAACATTTGCGTAGTAGTGTAAATCACCCCACATTACAGATCAGCGGCGGGTCAAACGCTGGCGCGTACGAACGTGGGGCTAGGCTGTCCTCCCTGACTGAGGCTAGTCAGAGACGAGGGCTGGAAGAGCTGTTTGTCCCCACCGTGACGTTTCTGTGCTTCGACGCTAGCTGCTCGCTCCACAGACCAGCTCCTCCTGATGTGGACTGACATTTATTGCAGTCTGCCCTTTGGGATTTGTCGTTTATTTTTTATGGTAGTTTCTCCTCTCTCTCGTTGGCTGTGGTGCAGCGAGAGTTTGAGCAGATCAGGAGTGAAGGCAGGGCGTTGGAAGTTTGGATTATTGATGTTGCTGTCAGGGGGAGTTTTCATCAGGCATCCCACCAACGGAGGGCTGGTTTTGGTGACCCCAGTGAGGTCTAATGCTCACTGGTTATCTTAACCTTTGTGAGAGGGGTGTGTGTGTGTGTGTGATCTCTCTCTGACCCCTCCCACCTCATCAGAATACACTACAAAGCAGCCAAAGAAATGATGGCTGCATGTCTCAGCCATATTTAACCTCCTATTCTAGACATGAAGGCATGTATTTTACAGCATGTGCATGTGCTCAGCTGCAGGACAATCAGCCCATAGATGGAGTGGGGGTGGAGGAAGTTCACTGAGAGACTAATAAATTGTCAGCCGATCCTATGGGAAACTGTATTCCTCCACATTATGGATAAATACCTAAAACAGGCTTCAGTACTGGAATGTGAGATACATTTAACCCTTATGTTCTGCTTTTGGAGTTGAGGTCTCTCAGACACGCATTTAACATAAAAGCAGTCCATGCTAAATGTATTTATTTACATCTATTTATATCCTCTGTTGATGCTTAATGATTAATTGGTTTTCCACTTTATTTGTATGACACTTATATCATATGTTAATATATATGATAAGTTATAATTTATACAACAGGGGTAAATGTTCATACATACTTCATAAGGGTCCCTGGCACCCCAAGAATAAAGACATTCCCAGTCTTCACAGAACAATAGGGATACATAATTGTGTGTGTGCTTGTGTGTGTAGTACAGATGCAAACAGACTTACATTTTACTGTACTCCTTCACTGACTAAAGCACATCTGTTTTTACGTGAAACACAATTAAGAAAAAGTGAATACAGAAATCCATACATGCACTCAGCGTATATAAAAGGCAGTGGACTGTATTTTTATGGCAGCACTGACCTCGTCACCATGTGCTCTGAATTAATTGTGGGAGGCTCACGTATATCATGTCTCTGTATGGGACATTGGACCGCAACCTCACATTCAATCCACACTGGGATCTCTGTAGGAAACCAAAATCAATCTGCTATTTTCAAGCTGAAGTTTCCCATGACATTTCAAGCCATACTGTTGACAGTTTTACAATCAAAGATAGCAGCAGGGCTGAAAGAATGAGCGCTAAATCATGTCCTGCCTAAGTAAGCTGTCGTCACAGGTGTTCACACTTAACCTGCAGCTAGAATGCATACTTCAGGACAAAAAGAAACCTTCATTTAATGCATTCGGCAGACACTTTCGACTTACAGTGCATTTAAGTTGTGCTTCCTGGGAATCGAACCTGTGGCCTTGGGGTTGCTGGCACAACATGCTACCAGTTGAACTACAAAAACAGTCAATTGTAACTGAAGAAATAAAAATCATATTATATCAACTATATATATATATATATATATATATTGACTATAGTCACGCTATTGATGCAGAAAACCAGACAAAAGAAATGATCATATACTGTTTTTATTATGTGCATTTTATAATTGTTATAATTCTACATTGTGTTTGGGTGATGGTATAGGAATTTTCATACACTGCACATTCTGTGCACTCATGAACTCATGAGTTATGAAACATTTTTTTTTTTCAGGCCAATAGTCATTTTTAACAGACGGTGTTGTTGCACTTGTGGATACAGGAAGGCTGTTTCAATACAGCGCAAATGACCTGCAGGCATGAACCTGTTTACTAGCTGTGTGTGTGTGTGAGAGAGAGAGAGTGTGTGTGCGATAGCAGACTGTATTTCCCAGGAAACAAGATCTAAGATAAGAGCGAGTAAAAATCATTTGCGATCCTCAGTTGTGATTTAGCTGAACTGATGCTATTTATTTGTTCTGATCTGCTTGATTTTTCTATTCCTAATATAAACATATTATATGCTAAGCCAGCTGATACAGACAGATGAATACCTGAAACAACATCCTTCAATAAACTATAGATCTTCTTCCAAAACCCTTAGGGGTAATTCATTAAGGATGAATGACACTAGCTCATAGCATTTATTTGCTGTAACAGTAAATGTCTGTATATATGGCAGGTTATGTTTTTCTCATCATCTGATGAAGCTCTGCTAACAAACTGAAAGATTAACCAATGGTCATTTTTTCTAAAATACTGTGTACATAACGAATAGTGAAACATTGTCTGAAATAATCTCTATTTAAAGAATTCACCCCCTATTGTGGTACACCGCAGTGAGTGACCTCATGACAGTATTAACCACACAATCACATTCCCTCACATAACCAGCCAATTCTTTCATTTCTGGGTTTGGTTTCTATAGAATTAAGTATAATGGAAAAGTGCTTGGAGGGTTTGCTGCCTAGAGCTGTCTCCCCCTTCACCAGTTTCCCCACCCCCAGCTTGGCTAGTCTGTGAGGAAAGAAAGAAGAGAAAGAAGTGCTTTTTGTTCCTCATTTATGCTCGCAAACTATTTATATTGCAAAAGACACATGCACACACACAGCAGCATAGAAGCAACATTAGCGACAAACATCTTTTCTGTGACGGTGCTGTGATATGCTAACCCGCCTCCATATTTTCATTCCTGTTAAATCTAAATAATATGCCGGTCTTTCATCACCATGCTTCAGCTGTTGCCATGGCCACCGCTCAACGTTCCCGGTGGTTGCCGGAGCAACTAATCAGGAGTCACATTGCATCCACCGTCACCTGGCAAATTCTGACAGCGTCACAAAGCGAGACTGAGGGAGAGATGGCAAAATGAAAGCGCATTAATGTGTTGGGTGAAGGGGAGGGGGAGTAAACGGCTCCTGAAAATAGCAATATGACTTCCATGCGTGCATGTAGATTAATATGCACCTGTATCCAAACATGCAAATAACAAGAAGCCGGCAGACACAGACGTGAGCTTGCCAACACTGCAACAAATGTATTCAAAGCAAATGCATCAATTTATATTAACTGAAACACAGCTAAATATGATGGCACATGGGTATGTGCCAGCATCCTTTATCATGAACATATTTCTTTCTAGCATACAACACACAGGCTCTGATTCACAACACTCATGAGCTGCCTAGGTAGGCAGCTTTAAAAGCCATCATAGGTGTTCTCCTGATTCACAGGCTTCTATTAAAGGCAGGTAGAATAATGAAGATGTCTTGCAAAACCTCTAGGGCAGAGAAAACAATCGGACAATGCAAATACCTTTGGAAATAAAAAGCCATCCAAGATTGAGTCACTAAAAGGATATGGTATATTTCATTCAATACTGAAGTATCAATTTGAGAAAGTATAAAAATAATTGCTTTACCCAATACTTGTTTTTTTTGCAAGTTTTTGCAAGTTAAAATGAATATAGAAACTCTATATTCATAGAAAGTCTATAATTATTAAAGAGAAATCAACTCTAGGTTTAAGAAATATTAGGTTTAACTAACTCAGCCAAAGTTTCAGAACTACATCCCATTTTATAAGTTATAATTACGTTGTAATTTATCAAATAAACTTGTTTCCTGTTTGCATAACTCTGGCCATAACTAACCATAACAAGCCGATTCAATAAGAAACTGATTCTGTTTTACAAAACAGATTTTGCTTTGGACTTATGCAGAAATACAGACTTCATTGACCACATGTTACCTTTTGCAACAATATTTCCCAATAGTGGAGTATGTTGTCGCACCATCAAACAACCTATTGCAGTCTCTTTTCAGTTACAAAATGGCCTCAATCATGCTTGTTTTGACAAGATTTGCTGCATGAAATGTCTGGCATTCCTAAACACTCCTCATACAAACACAAACAAACACACACACGCAGTCACACAGAAAACGAAACAATGTAACACAGCTGTGCTTGGGAACACAGCACACAGTCATTCTACAGCCGGCAGATGACAGAATCAGTCCTACGTGTTCATAAATTTTCTCTCATCCGTCTCCTGCTGTATCTGTGGGCTCAGTGTAGCCCCAGATAGAGCTCTCCTCACATCTAATTAGACCATTACTGGCTGCATGCTCAGTTTCCCTGGTAAACAACTCATAGTGACAGAGTGTTTGTTTGTCTGGCTATGAGTGAGTGTCTGTTAACATTTGATGAGCTATTAAGGGTGTCTGTGCCTTAATAATAATGACAGGTTGTTCTAAAGGATGGTGACACTTGCGTCAGCTTAAAAGGAAAGATAAAGAGCGAACTAGAAGGAAAAGACTAAATTAGAAAGACGAGGGAACGTCAGCGAGCGAGAGGCGAGACCGCGGCTGCCATTTTGTGCAAGCGTCTCATCAAAAGAAACGCCACTCAAATCACAGCGCCACACAGAGAAGAAGCGAGAGGAAAACGGTGTTTCTATGGCAACCGCATCGACTTTCATTTCACGCATTCGTCTCGTAAGCCACCAGAGTGCAGTCTCACCTGCACCGCACACACAAGAACTTGCAAACCCAGAAAGTCACGCAGTCATGTTAAACACAGGGACCCGAGACACAAACAATGTTTCAGACCTAGTGGGCTAAGCAGCGTTCCAATGCAAAGGCTGTTTAAAGCAGTGAATAGCAATACTATGCTGCCTTATGACATACTTCATTCTGGTAGCAAAGCATGTAACATGTACCATATAGAGAAAAAGCATTCCCAGAATGCATTGCAATGAGCTAACAGTGACAAACAGTGCACAGTAAACATACACATGAAAACATACAAAACTGAAAATATTGACAAAATGTAAAATATTTTACCCAATATTTGTGGATATTTACATAGTACCGTATTGTGGTGTCACCTTAGCAAAATGTTCATTTAAGTTGCTGCCTTTAAATGCAGCTGGCTATGTAGGCAGCAGTCAGCAAATCAGCTCAATAGGTTTTGAAACACAGCTAAAGGCCCACAGTGTCAAAATCATAAGATCTGATAAGATTGTGAGCAAATCTGGATCAAACCAAACAGTATTTTTGGGGATTTACATATCATACATACAGACATAAATACAGAGACATGATATTCAATAATAAAGAGAAATAATCAACAACACTTAAATATCTCGGCACTTAGAAACAACATACTGAGAAACTGCACAGACACCCCTAACTGCAACCACTGACCTCACAGCCGGCCCCTGACACTGCCCTGTCCAGACAAAACACCCCCTTCTTCCTCCCTCTACCCTGCCCTATATTTCATGTTTAATCTGCCCAAAGAGAAAGGATTTCTTGTCCTACAACCCAGTAATCTTGTCAAGGCAGATGGCGCCTGGGTAACCCAGATTAGCGAAAGAACGTTTCTCTCATTCCGGTGCGCTCCAGACGGGCACCGCCGCAAGGCCCGGCCGCAACCAGAAACGCCAACAGGTTAAAGCTTTGAAAGACTTTTATCTAGGGGGGCCGCATCTATGCTAACCTTAATGGCTTCCGAAACAACCTGAGAGAAAACACTGAGGATCAATATTGACCGATATAATCAAATATAAGCACAACCACACACAGATGGATTGTTCGGAGAGGGGAGTTGCATAATAAATGAAGCATGGTTTTGTAATTGGAAGTATATTTAGCTGTGGTGTGGGCTTTGAGTTTGTGTTGGAGGGTGGGTGGCCCAGTTTTTTCCCAGCTTTTTAAACTGTAGAAAAAGGTCCATTATCTTGTCTTGTGTACAGGCCCAGACCAAGTGACATGGACAAACTGAAAAAATGTAATCGTTTAAATGTATTATACTCTAGGGATGAACTGAGGTGTGTGTGTGTGTGTGTGTGTGTGTATTAGAGATGGAGAAAGAGACTGAATTGGAGATAAAGAGATAGAAACAGTGAAAGCTTGTGTGTGTGTGTGTGTGTGTGTGTGTGTGTGTGTGTGTGTGTGTGTGTGTATTTGACAGACAGTGTAGATAACAGATGACAGAAGTATTAAGCTCTAAGCCTATTCCTGTTTGACAGAAACAATTAATCTTTCAATCAGTCAGCCATGAATTGTTAATGAGTCAGTCCATTTCATTCCTCAGTGTCAGGAGTCTGTGTCCACTTTTCAAGGCCTGGCCATTTTCTGGAAACTACCATTTGCACCACATATCCTAAGAAATCTTTGTAAGGCTAGAAGCACGTATTTAGGACTGGGGCTAACAGTTTAATATGAACTGGCAACTGAAAAGCCTGTGTTTGTTGAGCAATAATTTTATATTAGTAAGAGATGCATTTCCTTACAATGGGCCCTTAATGTCAATGATGGTTAGGTGTTCCTGTGACTGAACCATTGTGTTTGCAGTGCATAGGTTGTGGGTTCAAATCCCAGAGAATGTTAACAATCAGTGGTCTACAAGTGGCTTTGGATAAAAGCGCCCACCAAATGCATGAATGTAAAGAAGTACTAAATAAGTTTAGAAATACAAATGTTAAATAAAACAACATGAATACTAAAACAAACAATGAAATTTTCAGGCTAAAGATGGCACAGTTTCCTAAGGATGACACTAGTAAACAGAAAGCGTCATCGCATGAGTAACGCCAGAGCGTTTATTTGCTTGAAACACAAATATAATAAGGTTAATTTATGTTCATGGTGTCAGTTCTGCTGAATATGCGATTAGGACTTTCACAAAGCTGTTACTCCATCTACACTGGAGTACATCTCTCTCTCTCACACACAGACACTGAGTCATTCTGACCTTTAGTATATGCTTCACTACAGAGAAGCAGATTTTTACTGTATTACCCCAGGAGCTGCACTGTAATGTCTTTCTGTACTGCTGTGACCTGGAGCTCGTTTGAATGCAGTTCTCCACTAATGTTTATAGATTTTTGAGGTATTTCACTGACTCACACAGTAAAGACACACACACACACACACACAGAGAGAGATAGAGTAAGGTGTGCTCTGTAATAATTCATAAACAGACTGTTCTTTCAGGTTAAACTGAAGAAATTATGAATGATACAAATGTCTGGCTTTTACTCTCGTTGTTCAGTCATGTTCCAGCCCTTTTCTTTACAGTTCAGAACAAAGTTGCACTCTGATTGCCCTTTTTTTCCTCTTTCTATTCCCTCCATCTTTAATGCCCCTTGTCTTCTTTCTTCATCTGTTTGTTCTCTATTTCTAGATGGAAGTTTGTGTGGTGTGTGTTTAACAGAAGCAGAGCCATGCGGGATGCCCTAATCACAGGGGTGCGTCTATCGCCTAATTACCATGATTTAGTGGCATGAGTGCCATACAGCGTCAATCTCTGTGCCAGGCAGGCACGCAGGCCCGGCAGTGGCAGCTGGATCGGCTGCCCACGCCAGCTCCACCCCCTGCCCATACACAACAAACCCCACAAAACACAACACAACGCAATGCAGCACAACTGGACCAGTGTTAGGAAAGCTACAAACTTCAAGCTTTTCATGATTTAAAGTAGGGTCTTAAAAATCTAGTTAGCCAAGCTACACACTACTAATAAAACATAGCTAACTACATTTAAGCTAAGGCAAAATATTTTTTAATGTTTATAAATGACACTATATTACTTATGAATTATTTATAGCTGTATTTCTGTGGCACAAAACAACATGAATTAATATAAATGACTATGCATTTACCTTAGACAAAAGCTAAAAACACCAGTTTATTGAAATAACAGTTATTTATTTCTGCAATAAACAGCATCATTTAGCTCAAATCAGTTTGGGTCAAACCGCATTCACACCTGAACCAGCTAATCAAGAGCTTCAGTGTTTAATCGGAAATTACAGGTATAAATTACAAGGTTTTAGGATCTAAACTGCCCTCCTGGAGTTTGACACCCTTGATTTAACTACATATCTGCTTTATATGAGCTTAACTGTTTATCTGCATAAACAATCACAATAAACCTATTCACTTCTGATTTTTTTCTGACTTCAATCTGATATTTTAACACTATATTTCAGAGAGAAAGGAGTTTAGGCAAAACCAATAGAATAAATATTAAATATTTCAACAAAGGGTTTAAGAGCAGAGTTTTGTTTTTGCCACTAAAAAACTGTGCGTGTGTAAACATTAAACACATCAATGTAGCGTTTGATCAAACTACAACAATACGTGATCAGGAATGCATCTTGTTACTTTCTTGATACAAAGCTACACTTTTGGAAAAACAGCTAAATAGAACACAGCACATCACATCACAGTGTAATCCAACACCAGATAGAGAATGTTGCACAGTGTAGCACAGTTTACACAACCCAGCACAACCAAGCAACACAGCCCTATAAACACAGCATAGATCAGCACATAATAACACAGCACAGTACTGCAAAACACAAAACAAAAAATAACATTAGCACAGCATAATAAACACAGCCCTGCACAACACAACATAGACAAGCTGAAAAAAAAAAAGTGATGAGATGTTACAGGATGAAAATTGATGATTACACAAGTATCTGACTGACAGATTTAACAAAGTTAAAAGCATCTTCATTTTAACATTGCAAACCTATTTATAATGTAAAAAAACAGAGAAAAGAAATAGATTGAGGCACAATTTGGGAGACACACCAGGAACGCCAAAGCATCTAGGAAGAGACAGGGACGGACACCATGGTGTGAAGATACAGAGAGCGAGTGAGATGTGTGGAATAGATGAAAGAGTCTTGCTGGAGGGGAAGAGAAACATCTACAGTCTGACCTGTCATTGTTCAGGGAGGTTTAGAACCCGATCACAGAACCCACTAATTACACCAGCACTGACCCAGAGTGGACAAACAGAGGAGTAAGGCAGTACAATGACCTGAAACTCTTTGGACAATGATCTAAACTCCTTACAAAACAGAAACAATATTTTCCTAAGCTCACAATCTGAAACTTCAAGGTCTTTTATTCTATATTCTGGGCAAATAGTTCATTTTAACGATTGTTACCACGAAAACTCTCTATTGCATTTATTTCTCCAATAACATCCTGAAGGCCACACTCGGTTATTGTGTCTGGTCTGGTCAAATAAAATATATGTCTGACAGCATTATACACAGCCAAATGGAAACTAATCCACAAGATTTAAAGCATCAATCCAAATTACTTGCACATTACTTGAAAAACAAGCCATCTTGTGCCAACTGAACAAAGTTCTAAGTAAGAATTAAAATGTACTTGGCCAGGTCACGACTCTCCATTTGGATAATTGGACATGGCTTTGAGTCTGCAGCTTTAAAGTAGAACAATTTCATTATTCTGCCTCAAATTTAGAAAAACAAAGTACTTCAGAGAATTTAAGTTAACTTTTTTTCATGTTGGCCTGTTCATAAAATTGAGCAAGATTAGACTAGGGCACATCAGATCATTTTAATGTTAATACGCTTTTGTGCTATGAGTAACTCAAACCATTTAGCTTAAGACAGTTGTGTTATTATTATACCTATTGATGGGATTTGTAATCAAATCCTAATTTTTGCTAGGCAAAATCCTACATTTGTATCACAGATCTGAGCCAAAATAATATGAGACTTGGAAATGGTATGTTTCAAATTAGCCAGTAAATTACCACTCTCACTCAGAATCACTCAGCAGAACAGCCTAGTGACACCTTTGCAACAACCTTGTATATCTTAGCAACACCCCGGAAACCACCCACCAGCTTGCAGGTAAAAGAATCAGACTAGCACAAAGTCTTGATCCTTTTCAATATTTTGCATCTGTAGAATGACACAAACTGCTACACTGTTCTTTCCAGTCAGATTGAATTTCCAAATCTGTGATTTCCTAATATCAGTTTTCCTAACACTGAAACTGTATTATTACAGTTTTGTGATAAATGGCAGAAAAAAGGAAGATAATCCTTAAGAGCTATAAAAGAAACATCCATTCCTTTTTTTTAGTGTCTTGTTCTGGTGAAAATGGATGCCGGGTTATAGGTGGAAACTATGTGTCATTTTGGGAACATTACATGCATTTCCTAAGGGTTCGACATTGTTTTGGGAGATGTCTCATTTTACAACCTTACACTACAATGAACCACCATCACACACACACGCACGCACACACTCCAAGGCAGTTTCCTTTAATGTCTTTTCAAAGGAACTTGAAACTGGAGTTTTGATGTACAGCGAGATGAGGGAAAAGGCTCACCATGTGCCCTAGAGTACATGAAAATATGTTGAAATATAGCTGGTGTGTATGCGTTTTCCAGACAACTTTATAGTCATGATCGAGTCTCCATTGTAGACACAAATGGTACTCTGTTAGCACGAGACGTCTCCATTTTAGTGTTAGAAATGTAGAGTTTAATAACCTGATAAAAAAAAACCGACAGAAAGAAAATGAAACAACCTGACGAGATTTGGAGCAAAAGCCTTTTGTCCTGCGCTAATTAGTGAGAGGAGATTCTAATAATACCCACATTCAGGCTCGGCATTAAATTACCATGCAAAAGAAATCTGGCTCACTAGAAATCTAGGCATGTCATATTTGGGTTGGGGAGGGTGAGAGATTCCACACATACCGGAATGCTGAAAGGCTAACAGGGATGTGGGGAAAAGATTCCGCTCACCATGATTGGACAAGTGTAAAGGTGTCACAGATTTTCCCATGAAAGACAAATCTTGAGTTTCGTGGATTGCTGAGCAACCCTCTGATCTTCCCAAATGGTGGACAACGTCAGGAAAAACGGGAGAGGGACGGAATACGCAATGGGGAAGAGTCAGATGTGATGGACAGGTTAGGGAACTGAGGACAGAAAGACAAAGGAGGAGGAACAGAGGAAAAGCAGAGGAGAGAGACAGAGGGAAAAGGGGAGAAAAAGAAAGAGTAATGTGGGGGAGGTAAGAAGAGGAAGAGAAAGAGGAAAAGGGGAAGAGAATGAGAGGGGGGTAAAACAGAGGTGGGAGGCAAGACTGGATGAGTGTTTCCATGGTGATACTTTCGTCCTCTTCTACATTGAGAAAGACCACGGTGTTAACCATGTGATGCTTCTCTCTTTTCCTTTTTAGATCTGTCTATCTGTCTGTCTTCATCATCCCCTCTTCTCTTATTATTGAGACATAGTGTAAATGAAAAAATGACTAGAAAATGGCATAGATAAATAAATTAAGACACAACGCCCCTCCCTTTTTGAAATGCCAATTGTGACCTATATCCGTCTCATTTATAGATGTTTTCCTCCGACAGTTACTGTGATGCCCACCATACATGTCCACAACTGAACACATGCACAGATGGAAACATCGACACATGCAAAATAAATAAATAAATGATACAGACAAATTCAACAAATGTAAACCAGTATCTGGCTTTCCAACAGACTCAGACCCCCATCCCCCATATTCTCTACCAAACCCAAGCCGACGTGCTGCACATCTTAACAAGCACACACACACCCATACACACACACACACCTAGTGTTCATAATAGCAGACTGATAAAATTTGATCTCCTCTATGATGGGTAACAGGTAAAACTAGTTGTTTGTGAGCATGCAAAAGTATAATGAACCACACAACTATGAACAGTCTACGGCTGGATTCATACAGCTCGGTAAATGCACACAGGGTCTTTGCATGATATTTTGCGGCGAGGCGTGACATGAATGGAGGAGATCAAATCCTATGTGGCGGAAAAGGGTGGCGGCTGAACGAAGCGACCGCAGGGTTTTTACGACAATGTCGCCCCCTGGTGTCTGTTATTACAACAGTTTCACAGAGACGCAAATGTAAATGTCTGAAACAAGAATAACATTTTTGGCTAGAAATGTACAAATTTTATAAATGAATGTGGTGACACGTCAGTGTTTGTAACTTATATCGTTGTAACTATATCATCATTATATAACCTGATATTTTAACCTGATACAGTTTCATTTTGAGCATCAAAAGACTGTATGCCTTTACTGTAACTTGTGTTTTAATTCCTAAAATACATGACACATTCATCTCATGTCATACAAATTCAAGGATTTTTATAATGTTATACAAACCGAATTAATGCATTAACTTAAGCAAACAAACTTTACATCGTTTCATACAAAATGACTGCATTATAAATACATTTCTATACGTTATACCTTATTACCTAAATTAAAATCTTACAGGCTCCACATACGGCTCTATTTCAACATCAGAGAGGCTGTTAATAGGAAATTCTATATAACTATAATATACCTATATATAACTATATATAAGTGATAAATGAAGGCACTTGTCGTCGTTTACTATCAGTAAATGAAAGCATTAATGCAATATAAACGTAATGCAGATTATCTAGTAATCGCTGTAATTACAGCATTTGGCCTTTAGAGGGAGAACCGACATTAAAATGTGCCATTATTTTAAATCGCAGGAGAAAAATGATAATAAAACAAATCCTACGAAGGTTAAAATGAAGCCTATATGAGACAACAGAAACGACAGCAACATCCTCATTCTATGCAATGATTAAAACAGTGAATAACCCATTTGATAAGCAAACAGATTTTAAAGCATAACAGAGGGTGTGTAATAAAACAACCATAAATATAAGTGTTTGTAACATAATTAGCTAAACAACATCAATCTCTCCTCTAGAAACTACACAGGCTGCAACAGAGACTGTATAAAGGTGCTAAATTGAAATGGAAGCGGGATAAGATGTAATTAATGAGCAGGCATGTATCAGCATTTATTGTGACGGGAGTCAATTAGACGGGAAAAAAGATGGGAAGAAATTGTTCACTTAATTGACTGGAGAGAAATCCATGTCTGGAAATTAAATATAGTAATTGTAATAACAATTACGCTTTGAGCGCAAAACAAAAACTGCACTTTAATGCATTAGTTGCTGGCTTTTGGTCTGTGTGTTGCTTGGTAACATGCAAAGCTTGTTTAATACGACTTGTTATTGTAGCACAGACTTGATATTTGTACTACAGTCATGTACAAGCAATATTGCACATGTGTGCATGCACACCACAACAATCGACAAAATGCTATTGCTAACTTAAATGCTGCGGTTGCTAACTACAGCTAAGAGATGAGATAGGTAGGTGGTTTATTTGTTTATGTTTTGATTTGGTTAGTTGGAGGCAGGGAGTTAAAATGGCACTCAGTGTTCCTTGTAAGGCTTTGTCTAATTGCCTTTGTGTCACAGGCAGTTTAGCTCAAAAGAAAGCTGGGGTGGGGGGGCTCCTAAAGGAACAAATTATGTGAATATAGGAGAAATACAATATCATAACTGCCGCTATCACATTAGAACAGGAATAATGCTATTACACCTGTGCATGCCTCCATTTCTGCTTCTGCTCTGTCGTTCATTACGTGCTTTTTTTGTCTTTGTACCTCACACACTATTCACCCGTGAATACAGTGAGATGCTGGTAAGATCAAGATGTTCTGCTATATACCTTGTGAGGGCCATTCATTTACACCGTCATTCAGCTCAATACAGCAGTTGCTCATTGCTCACAACCAGCTCATCTGCAAAAGCCACGCGACCAAGTTATGTACTGTATGTGCTGCTTGCAAATTATTGTTATTTTGTTAAAATGCTTTTGACTGCTTTTAAATGGCCTCTTCAGTAGTGAAACATGTTATTTAACTGCAGAAGCTAATGGTCAAATCTGACCAATCAAACACTGTGTCCCTGGGTAAGATAGTTTAAACAATACAGTTAATAATATAGTGAAATAGGATGCAGTCCTGCCTGTAAAAATAACACACAATACCACCACAGTTTAAAACTGATGAAATACTAGCTGCAAACAGTAAGTGTGCCACTGCCTGACAGTGACAGATAGCTATAAGGACAGTCTAACATCACAGTGCTAACACAGTCTAACATCAACATACCCCGGGACTGTGAGCCATGTGGAATTATTCATGAGACGACCAGATTTCCCTGAAGAACTCTGAACTTCACACTTCCATCTCTGACCTGTGCAGGAATGAGAGACTAAGCGTTATCCAGTGGATCTGTTAGGCTGTACTGCTACATTTGTTTTGTGAGGCAACCTTTGATATTTGTGACTGTGTTTCTACGCGTCCGTGTCGCTCTGTTTATTTTGATGCTCTGCATGGACAATAACTCTCAATTACTGGAATTAGAGCAACAAAATGGGTCATAGTTATTGGGCAATGAACCTAGTAAAATGTGTATATTAAAACGTATATTTTAGTGCTTTATTTATGATTAAGAAATTAGGTATAGAGAAAAACACAGAATTTGTAAAAACTTCTAGTCCAAAGGAGGGAATTAAATAAGAAAGCAATAACAGAGGCACAGCATTGTGTGGTTTTACTCATGTGAATATGAAGAAGCGCTTTAATGCAATTGAATGTAAATGAGGTAAACAGGTCTGGCTGGGCGCAGAATAATTGAACACAATCAAGGTAGCAGATCTTCATTTGCATTAAAGGAGCATTAAGACAAACAATCCTAATCTTCAAACTGATTGGCTGAGACAAGAACCAACGCATCATTGGTTTGCTGCACATGAACTCATACTTCATACAAAACAAACATGATGATTAAATGACATGTTAAGATCTAATCAATATTTTATCTGACTCATTTATCTGCAAATAGTTGTCGGTATATATACTTGTGTGTTTATATAAGTGTATTCTAAAAAGAAACAGAGACATTTTGTTGATAATATTAAAAGTAGATAGACACATCAAATCACTAGACCTACTGCTAAACACCAAACCTCACTGCATAAGTAAGATCATTATAGCAGTTTACAAATGGTTGGTTTTTTTAATAAGAGCAGGAGCAAATTGTTATTTTCCTTGCTGAATTTTAATGGCAAAGCAGTATCTCTGGTGGACTGTGAAAGTGAATTGGAAGAAAACAGTAGTTTGACAGGCAAGTTTTAAATGGCCTCTCTCTGGGGCACCCAACAGCCCAAATTGGCAAAACAAAACTGAGGCTCTCAAGCGTTTGAATTTACATTTTATATAAATGTAATAAACGTAGTGCAATAATTAAATAAGTTTAACTGTGGCAATTAAATTCACTCCGTCAAAAGAAGATACAAGAACGTTTTAATATAACTGTCAACATGCGCTCCACTGGTCAAAAAAACTGGGAGAAAAAAAATAACACTTCATAACAAGTTTCAAACTTTGTGACTAACTTTTAAACTATTGCCTGTGTGCAGTGCAAAAAAATCTTGAGAGAAATGCACTATGCTGAAGTTAGAGGAGACATTTATTTCATTTCCTGGTCCTTTTTGTGTTTGAATTTAAGCTTTGAAATGTCACACAGGTAAAGAACAGATCACATAGATCACCTGAGCACACAACGCTCTGACACAGCAGCACTGACCAAAACACAAACCAACTGAATGTTTTCATTTCATCTACTGCACAAAACACACTTAATAACGCTAAAAAAATACCAGCAGACATATATAATGTGTAAGATGACCTTCAGTACGACTGTAAGAGTCATTTATCATGATCACAGCACTAGATGTGCAGTAATGATATAAGAATAAATTATAAAATAAGTGCCCGCTGAGATCAATAGCAGCAGTTCACACATTCATTATTTTGTCATTTCAAACACCAGAGACACAGACTGGAAACTCAGGCTATCAATGAGATTTGTGACTTGACTGGGCAAATATAAGAATACTCGCATGATTCTTTGACCGAGTCTCAGTTACTTGTGATGTGAGCTGATGGCTTGAATCATTGCTTCACTTGAAGCATTTTAACTTCTCTGTTGAATGGATGTAAAATATGTGCTCTGAAAATTGAAGCGTTTGGGTTATATACACAATATATACAATACTATAATTAGTATACACAATACTGAAATTAGTTTGCTGTTTAACTGTCTACAGTAAAACCATCGTAATGTTACCCTCATAACATATGCATTAGATCACACTACAGTGCAAAGTTAGATTTGCATTTTGTATTAAAATGCATATTGTACTACTAGTGTACAGTAGTGCACTGTACAACTTTACATACAACAGTACCAGGACTTTTTTTTTATTCATATTTTAATATGCCTTATTTTATAATATTTCTTTCTTGTATTTCCCCCACAATCATTCACTGATGTTGTGGACATGGATCCTCTGTAGGCAGTGTGTAGTTCCTTACAGACTTAAACTGAAAGCGCTTACATGCAGTTCTGGTCCTGACCCATGAAAAGCTGTTAGGCTGTTGATTCTGTTGGTTCAGTCAACATCCACAACTCAAGCTGTGCTGTTGCAGCGCAGCTCCATGCCAACAGTGCCCACTCAAACTCTCTATTGATTTTGCCTGCATGCACTTCATTACGTGTCTCTCTGAGGTTTCTGTCAGAGCTGTGGCTAGTTTGTAGAATTTTCAAAGCATTTTCTGCAGAGATAATAGAGTTTTAATGGAAGGGGCACAGGATGAATCCCAGATTTGCTATCAGCACAGGGCAGCGCAGTGTCAGCCAATAGCCTGGATTGACAATAGACTTTATCACAGACTCAGGCTCAGAAAAGCTCATTTAGTTGTTGTTGGGCTGGGATGTGCCGGCTGATAGTAGAATTATGAAGGATTTTGCTTGTGGTTATTTCTCTAGACTTTTAGTTTGTTTGTTTTATACGATTTTGTCAAAGGGTGACCTTGTTTCAGGGCTGTGCGGGATACGAACGCTTTCGATCTGAGGGGCTGGGCATCAGTTTTGTTTAAAAAGCTCCAGCTAAGCTACTGTATTGATTTCTTTGTAGCAAATATGATTAAATGAATATCACGTTGGATGTGGAGGTCATGCAGAAACATGGTATGTATGCAGAGACCTAGATTTTAAACTCCACTGAGTAAAGAGATGTGATTTCAAAGCGGTCTGTGAACTAGATTCAGAATCAGAATTGTGTTTAAGTGTAAACATAATATTTCACACTTAGTATCCGATGTTTCTTTCAAAGCACCCTAAAATAAATCACTTGATGTGGCCATAAAGTCTTGTTAAAGCCTTGGAGAGCAGGAATAACAGTATTCTCTCATTAATTACCTTTAATAAACATTCTTAATAACTCTATAGACACTCTACAGAGACTAACTGTAACACTGAAATCCAAGTATCCACACAGCACCTACTTACCCATATCATTACTGTATAAACAACCTCAATACATTTTCTCCTGTTCTACTTGCTGTTACGATTTCCATCAGCGTGCTCCACATAAACTCCGTTCTAATCGATCCCAGAACTCCATACATGCCTGCAAACTAATTGCATATTTGTCTGCTGCTGCGGTCACAAATTCACAAAAAGCAATTGCAGAAGTATGAAGGGGTAAAAATTTAATTTGCACGAACATAAAGCCAACAATGAACGTAATCTCTGTAACAAACAGAGCATAAGCGTTAGAGTGGCAAACATAAAAGAAACTCACAAGGGCGAACAATCTCTCATCTCACATGGGTAAACAGCTGCTGTGCAAGGCTAGAGACAACAAAAGCTTTTCTTTCTAATGATCCTGCAAATAAAGGTAAAGGAATATTTTACCAAAACATAGGAAAATGTCTTAACTTGCTGACCCACAGATTCTCTCAAACCCATATGCAGAGCTTTCGCCATACGACCAAAGTTTACTGTCAACCGCCAAGATTTTTGCTTGCGACTGCTAGAAAATGTTAACAATCATCAAAGCTCCTGTCCAAACTATTCCTGCTTCCTGCTTTAAAAATAGCAAAACATCAATGATGCCAGTGTGTGTAATATGGGACCAGTAGATACTTCACATTAGCCATAAACGCAGGCTTTTGTTTATTCCTTATGGAGTGCAGGCCCTGGTCATGAACTGCTGTATTTCAGTTTGCAATAACATGAGGAGAACTTTGCCTGAACTATTCCTTTAATCTTAGACAGATAATGACAGTTACTGGGTGTTTGGAGGACGTTTTACTTTGCAGTTGGAGAAAAGTTATCAGGCAAATGTAAGCCAAGATTCATCACTGACAGGAAACAGAGTTTAGTATGCGACAGCGATCTGCTGCATTGGCAAGAGTTTTGCACGTCTCTTCTGTCACAGCAGGCAAACAGCAGTGTTGGTACAGAAGATACTGAAGATCTGATGTTTCTGTCCCTCAAGTTCCTGACAGTGACCATCAGCACTTCTCCAAGAGCCGGTCCAGATGACAAATGTCTGATCTAAAAATGACTTTGCATCCAGCAGGTTTCTTGAGTTTATTAAAAGAAACGATTATTACTTCTGAATGCAATTACGCCACACGGATATTGTGTTCCAGATGGCTCGGCAGGTCTCCATGGATACAGGGTTCTGTGTAACCAGGGGCTGGTGGTGGGTGTTCTTGGCATCCTCGTGGAATAAAGAGGGGAAGAGGGGGGCACAGACTGACGTGAGCAGCTTGACACATCTGCGTAAGAGACAGACGTGAGACGCAGATGAGCAGAAGGTTGTAAGGTTGAACATGTACACGTCTGTGTGATTCCAAAAAACATCATGTGATAATTAGATTCTGAAAGAACAAACTTATTGCCGAGTCACAAGAATAAGGTCATGTGAATACTGTAATTATGCACTTATTGATACCACAACAATGTAATGATATTTAAAAATTAATTTTAATAACCTTGCAATGTTTTCATTGTTATAATGGCAACAATTAACAAACATTATTTAAGCACTAAATCAAAATTTAAATTCTGGGCTTTTACTGTACATGTTGTGTCCATGTCTGTTACCTCGAAGCGTCTATGCCCTTGTGTACTACTAAAAGAGGAAACTGTCTTTTGGCACGTGTTTCAAACCTAAACACAAAATATTCATGACTTATCTTGGAGCACATAGATATATTGGTCCAATCAAGGACCTAAAATGTCAATGTCGCTCCCCCAATACCCTACAACCATCTAGCCATATAGAGCTGTGTCTGTAACTAAAGGTTATTGGCTACCATTTACAAAAAATGGGGCTCAGGTTCTTGATGTCCCGTCCGAACTTCCTTTATCAAGAGTAAATCACTTTTCTTAGTATCTGTGGCTCAGGCCCTGTATGCTCAATAAAACATAATAGCTTTTTTTATTGTGTGAGAACATGCCATTTTAAATTGTACTTAGCACGTTGCTATTGTACCCTTGTGAACCAACTTCCCATCTGCTGAGGAACTGTTAGAAAACTGCTCTTGCCGTGCTCTGCCCTCATCTCCAGGGGTTACATGAGGATAAATCTGTCTATGTTACGTTCCACGCTAAGGTCACGATCCATGCATACTAAAATCTCTCTTTCCCACAGAAAACAACAAAAATTGCCTTTGTCACTAATGGTTATATCTGCCTTGAATAATGCAAGAAGAATTAGATGTTCCAAATTTTTGCTGCACCCCACTGTGTTATTTTGCACCTGCATTTAATAATCACATTTGCATGAAATTTCTTTGAAAAGCAAGATGACAATGACCCAGCCACTCTTCCCACAGAGATTTCTGATTTCATGATGAGCCATTGTCTGCGAGGTGTTCTCACAAACAAATAATAACTCAATCACACAAACGCACACAAACAAACAAACACACACACAAGCATCATTGATGAGACTTTGGTGAGCCAGAACTAATTATAGAGTGGTAAAGTTGATTAGCAGGCAATATTCTGCACATAGTGTGGGAGTGATAAGCGACACATCTGGGAGATGTTATCCAGTCCTTTCGGGCTATACAATAACTCCTCACTATATCCTCCTCATAGCCATCACACTTGCCTGTCTATAAATGCTTTTTATTTCAGGCCCTTTGACCCGAGTTGAGACCTTGTTTTGTATTATGTATTGTATTATGCTAACAGAAAAGCAACACATAAAGGGGTTGTAAGGCTATGATATTTTAGCATTTTAAAATGCACTTTTACATATAAATTGCAGCAGTTTTCAGGTGACATTACCAATAACTTTATCTTCTACTTCTAACACGCAGACAAATGATAAGATCCTTTTTGCTTTTAGACACACAGTGCCTAACCTGTGATGAAACATTTTAAAATTTGCATTACATAACCTCGCTCACTAACTCAACTGTTAGAATGCTGCCCTGAGGGTATGAAGTATTAGAGCGTTGCGCTTTTAACGTTTGCTTTTTTCTGAGTTTACTAATTGCAGACTATAAAAAGTAATAATTGTTTGATTCAACCAGCTTTAAGCTTTTTTCGACACACTTCAGAACTGCTGCAATATATGCAAAAACTACCTAATATCATTTTGTAAGAATATCATTTTGTAAATGTTTTTCTGAGGTCATCAGGTTGTTTGTAACAATCTATACAGATAAGGACCGAGTTTGACCTTGAGATACATGATCTTGCATCACACTCACAGGTATTCACTGCTGATAAATGCAACACTGAAAAGAATAAAAACGATGAATGCGTCTCACTGTGAACTTGGCGACACAAGGGCAAAGCGCAGACACACAGTATATTTTATTCAAGGTTGGGCGATCATCCTTACCTGCGGTTTTATTAATGTTTATGAGACAGTAAACCTTGAACTTGGCTTCATAATGTTTAGGAAGACGCATTTTATTTATGATTATGGAGTTTTATGGAACATCCTTGGCATGAGTCAAAATTGCATTCATATGAGATTAAGAACCATTTTGCATTTCCGCGAGGGGAATATCTGCTTTTTATTTTCTGTACGTGCTTATCTGGAAGAGTAATCAATTTCCATTGCCCTCAGCAATCGTGCCATTGCTTCAAAGAAATATATCTATAAGTCTGTGGAGAAAACAAGTAAACAGACTTACTCTCCTTACAGGAGAAGCACAAATCTGATTTGAAGTTGACATGACAGTTTTCATATTTGTGTTGCTTCAGCTAGTAAAGGTATATGATGTCATAGACTTCGGTCAACGTCAATAGCAACAACATCTCGCATTGCCTGCAGAAAAAGATACTTTATTATATAAAGCCACCTATTATATTAATCACATTATAAACCAACAAGAAGTACTATAGTTTCTAAAAGTGGTATTTGCATGTATTTTTAACATGTATACTTTTTAGAACCATGTCAATGCCATGGGCATACACAAGTTAATAATTCAGGATTGTGGTGTGTTAAAGCAAATATACTGTACTGAATAACTGAATTATTTGCATGTTTATGCCTGTGGTATTTACAAATTACATATTGGTTGAATGATACAATGGAATGAAGAATATGGACATGAACTGATGTTAACTGAACTGAAAAGTGTTCAACTGAAAACAAAGCCATTAAAAAGTGCTAGGGTTATGAAAATATGAAACACAGTATGTTTTTGAGAGTAATATAGTCCAACAGACCGACTGTATGAGTGTGTGTGTGTTGCCTCCTTCTCCACTGTGACACCCTTAATTAGTCTCTTATTCACATTCTCTCATTAACACATTAATAATTATATAACGCTTTAAACTGTAAATAGTTTAATGAGGAAATCTCATTGTCTCTCACAAATTCACACTTTGTGTCTGACTCGCACACTAGGTCTACACAGCTAGCGACGCAACGCGGTCGAGTAGAACGCTAGTCGTGTCGCTAGCTTGCAGTGCTCTTTCACCCACACTGAGATGAGCTGCAGACACAGTCAGTTGCACTGTCTGCCAGATAGGAGAGCTAAAGTCCCCTGACACTCTCTTATGTGCCACTAAAGTGAGTTTCAGCGAGAAATCAATCCCTATCCTTTCCTTGTGAATTCTGTGTTTATCCTATCTCCACCCAAATGACTAGGTCCACCTAAATACACTACTGAGCTGGGAAAGCATTAATCATAACTTAAGAAAAAATTTGGTGCGATTTTTATTTATTTTGAATCACTCAAGAAAGCAGTGTAAGAACTAAGAATGAACAAATAAGAACATATCAATAAAAAATTAAATTTAGGTTTGTTCTTGCCTTAATTCAAATTCAACTTTGTCCACGCATAAACTAGAATACAAGTTTGAATGAGATTTGCAGATCTTGATTTGCAGAAAATGTGGCAGAAAACAGGCTAAAACTTATGTTCCTCTCTCTCACACACACACACAAACACAGTAATTTATACCAACAGAAATACAAATGTTTGTTTCATAGACACTTCTTGTGCATAAAAAGTTAAAAGTAGCAGAAGTTTGGAACAAGGTGGAAAACATAAAAGGCATCTGAAAAAGTAGCAAAGCACTCAGAGCTCAGAACACATGTAAAACCACAGATGGAGTTCTGATGGTCCTTTTGCGATGGTTGGACAGAGCACTAACATATTCCTCATTAGACGTCTGCAATCTGGAGCACACATCAAGTCAAGATCATTAAACATCAACCCCCAGTCCACAGTTTTACTTACAATGCAAGCCCCTACACAAGGCCCGTGTCAATTATATAAGATGATAAATATTCTTAGAGGATGAAATGAAAAAAGTACAATGATCCTAATCTCTCTAAAAATCACCTTCACAAGGCAAAATCTCAAGGTAATGACGCAGCGCAAGAGAGGACCTGGATGAAACACCTGTTCTAATTAGATGCCTCTTCCCCAGGTTCTGCCAGGACAAATGGTGATCACAACGTCTGCCCATCAAGCTTAAACCACACCGGGTGTCTAATGAGGTAAGCACACCTGCCTGCTGTTTTCACAAACACACCCAATGCATTCTGGGAAATGGAGTTCATACATGACCTACACCCATCTGAGGGGTGAAATATACTCAGCACTCTTGAAATCAAGGTGACACTGCTAGCGGGCCCTGTGCCAAAATAGCTTCCTTTATGTTAATCAAAGCATTTTCTTTTATTGAGCTATTAAAATCCCCATGAATGCCAATGAATGGCTGAACTCAAGGCAGTGTCATGAAATGACTCATTGAAAGTCATTGCTGTCCTGCGGTGGTCTTTGGGGGGGCTTCAGAGAAAGAAGGAGAACATCTGTTCTCTCCTCCAGAAACAGGTTCAACTCAGGACAGTATGGCTGAGGAGTGGAGGTGGAAGCAGGGGATTGTGGGTAACTGGATTGTAGCGACTGTTGAAAGTAATAGCATTTCTGTTGGTTCATATATTGGGTTTTAGAAGGATGTGATGACTGTAGCCAGAATCATTTTGCTTAGTAGAATCTATTTTCTACAAACGGCTCTTTGCAATCCTCTACAGCTTACAGCAGCATCACAGAAATATGCTATGATGTCATAAATCTGAAATCTCAAACTTAATTAGCGAGTAAGAAAACCATATATAACTTGTGAGATGCTTTTCTTCTACAATAAGAGTTGCACAGTACAGTACAGTAATACTTGCGTCAAAACCACAACTACCACCAGAATTATCATATTTAAAATCTGTCTGCATCTTAATACCGCTACAATATCAAAACATTAATGACAAATAGAATCTGTAAGAACGGTATTAGGCTATCCTACTTTCTCTGAAAACCTCAACCAGCTTTTCGAAATTAGCCAAAACAATCTCAGTGATCTTTTAGTTTAATCTGTTGGATGACTGAAATAACGTCTGTCTCCTTGTAATCTCTCTAACGGCTGAATTTAAGCAGCAATGTCTGTGTGGTAATGAGAAGAAACAGGTGTGTCTCTCTTCTGCTTCAGCTGCGTTTCATTTGTTCGGTGTCTGTGTTGATCTAACAGTTTCGCTGTGTTGTGCTGCTCCAAGGTCACTAACAAACAACGTCATCAGTCTCTCACTGCAGAGTTTATAACTTCCTGCGCTGAATAAGCGACAGGAGCTGGCCTGGCTACAGGAACTAATATATGCTCCCACGAGAGGTTTTGTGCCCCAAGGAGAATATGTGGAAGTGCTAAGAATAGGTGCCTAAATCGGTATTTAACTGTAGATCTGTTCTCACAGGTTTGGAAGAGCTTTGAAAGAAATATCTTACACTCCAGAAAATACAAATACGTCAGTGTCTATTCGATCATTCTTATTAACATCTCATTAGCAAATGTTTTAAAATGAATAGACTCCTCATTTAGCTTAAGTGTTCACTGTACAATAAACTCAAGACTCACATTTTACAAAGTATTAAAAGAGTAATTTTTCCAAAAATCCTTATGGCATTGCAAAACTGTGTGACTTTCTTTCCTCCATGAAACACGACACAGTACTGGACATATTGTTACACACAGTCACAATAAATGAAGAGTTCACCTTTTGACATTCAAAAACAGACACATCATAACCATCATAAAAGTATATTAGGTGATTCTATATGCATTAATGTCTTCTAAATAAGTGAGCTTTGTATGAGAAACTGATGGAAAGTGTTACTCATTGAAAATCCTGACATTTGCCACTGATAGTCCTTGAGAAATACAACGTCTGATACATGAGCAAATCATTTTTTTCTATGATTTGGTTGATCTGATTCATAAATCTGCTCTGAAATGATGAATTGCTTTAGAAACCCTGGCATGTAGTGCGCAGGTAGGTACAGTCTTTTTACATCCTTTTAAAGTTTGAAAGCTTAATGAAAAAATAACGAAAACAGTTGTGCTATTTTACTGAAAACATTAACTAATGACCTTGCCAATCAACTCACTTTAGCTAATGCTGCGCGGTTGGTATTTTTATGCTAATGAATGCTGATTCATGTAATGTAATGTAATGCAGATTAGCTTACATTATATCGACCGGACGATGATACGCTACATATACAGGCAGGAATAAGGGCACATCATGTCTATTTGCATCTAAATGCATCATCAGTCTGATGACACGCAACTTCGCATGTGGGCCGGGGAAGAAAAGACCTTCTGGAGATGGAAATTAGAAAACAAAGAGAGACAAAACACGGCTGTAACAGAAAAATAAAACAGCTTGCTGATAAAAGCAAATAAAAAAGCTGCAGGAGGAGAGGGATCTACTCTTTCATCCAGCCAGGATGGTAAACATGCCCCCATTTCTTCTTAATGAGAACAAGGAGGCTGTGGAGCACCGAGCTGAGACACAAAGAGAATGAGGGCTCTCACATCTGCCTTCCCATGAGTCCAGAATGATTCGGCGAACATGATTAGAGTTTGTGAATCTGCGGCTGGTAAACTGTTATAGAGGAGAGGTAGATTTGAGCCCAGCAGGGCCACAACAAATACAAAACTCTCTCTATCACTTTAAATCTTTTGCTTTAAGCCTGAATCTTGTAGGTATGTACAAGTAAATGAGTAAATGTGTGAGGACTGGTAGACCAATCTAAATGATTTAGAAATAATTGGAAGGTCTCTCGCAGGCTCTCAACTTAATTAAATTGAAGATGCTTTTGTCATGAGATACTGGTAGTAGATGCAAATAAATGCAACATAAAATAATAGACTTAAAATGTATATGGTTTTAATGAAAGTACATTGCACCCCACTGAGTGTTTGTTGGTAGTTTAGGGTAAATGCTAAGTTCCAAACAGAAATAAAATATGAGCATACATTGGAGTACACACAGCCCAAATAGGGAACATTGCGTTCTCATTACATAAGTCCAGTACACCCCACTAATGTGCGCACACACTCTCACACAAACAGTCACTCACACACAAACACACAATCACTCACAAGCACACACACACACACACTTAAGCATGTAAAGTCTATGCTTTGCCCACTAACTGAATAAACAGATTGATCAGTGGCAGGTGAGTGTTGACTTAAGCAATAGAACGAGCTCTGGAGATGTCATGTCAATAAATACTCATACAATGTGAATTTGCAAACTAGCACTTCTCTGAACACATTTCTGGTAGATTGACAGATGTAAAGCGATACTGAGGGCAAAGTGCAAACAATTCTGTTGGGATGGGATGTTCACTAGCAGACAAATGTGTGTTTTGTTTTTGTTGCGTGAACACAACCATATAAAAAAACCTCAACACTATGTGAGATTTTAAATAATTCCTTCTATAGATCACATGACTTTTCCTGTCTGCATCAGGGGCAGTGTGTTTTACACACACATACACGCACACACACAGAGTGTAACCAAAGCTATGATGTCTGCTGTCAGTGACAGTACCGCAGTTATTCATCAACCCCGCTTGCTGCTTTTATTTCTCTCTAATTCAGTCGCAACACGTCCAATCTGTTTAAAAGCAATGCTGAACACAGGCTTCAATAATCTGCACCTGCAGGACTGTAATCCCCAGAGATTACAGGTGTTAGGAAAGTTCACAATATACCACACAGGGATTAAATGCTGTAGATGTAGCGCAGCAAACCAAGCAGAAATGATCCAAATAATCTTCACAGGTGAAACATGTTGACTTGAGGTTAAAACGAAACAAGCTCTCAGCGCTCCTCGTGGAAAATAAAAATCACACACAGGATTTATCTGAACCATGTCTCAAACTCTGCTCCGATTTACTGCCTTTTTCTTCTGAACTTTCGAACAACAAATGATCAGAGCTATGGCTGCAAGACATTGAAGGAAAATGCAATGCGTGATAATGCGTTAAGGTTGTAAAATCAATTGAGATTGTATTAAAACAGATTCTGCAATAAAATAACTGAACGTTTATGTTAAAATATTAATAACGTATTTTGCAACTACATTAACTTAACTATTTAACTTCAGCCTAAGCTGCTTTAAAACAGTGTAAACAAAATAACAACTTCTGAAAGTGAACAGCCATGTTGTTCTGTTACAACAACATTCGGATGCCAGTCATCATTGTCCCCATTGCAATAGGCACATGCAATATTTCAGATATACTATAGCTGTAATCAGACTTGTACAATCAAACTATTTTTAAACTGCTTAACCTTTACTGTATGTCAACAATTGTAATAGTCATATTGTCAGTTGATTTAAATTGCGTTTGTTTTTCTATTGCCAAAAGAAATTAAGTTAAAACATCCGAGACCAATTTGAAACAAACATAGCAGAACTTTATTATGTCTCATGAGCTATAAAAAAGCAACATACGAGAAATAACACTGGCCTCTGGATACGGGCCCTAAAGGACTGGTAAATATCAATAAATGTCATGTTTACATAAAACCAAGCAGCTAATATATGAGCAATTTGTTCCAAAGAAAGCGTGCCATTAGGAACAACAATAGGCCACATAGTGAAACACGCAAATGGACGAGAGGGAATTGTGGGTAAAAGGCTGGTCTCAGCAGAGATTTCATTCACACATCCACACAGATGAGCTGCTGGGCAGCACCGTGACATTTATAAATATGCATCAGAGCCCACACACCAGCGCTCCTGCTCTCAACAAGGTCCTGAATCGACAAGCATTTACCCTGACTCTCTTCCTCACTTGCTCGCTGCCTCTCTCGCTTTCTCTGTGTCTCACTCATCCCAAACAAACAAGTGCAGAGCTCCCATTCCTCTTAGGAGGTAAATTTAAATGTTTATGCTGTGTGTGTGTGTGTGTGATGGAGTATATGTACAGGTTATTAAACTGCAGCTAGTTTAGACTGTTGTGGCCAGTAGTGCTAGACTTAATGTGGTAGGATAGGACCATTAACCTTGAAGTAATAAGACTGATGAAGCTTATAGCAGATACCAACTGAACGACGTCACTTTGAAGAACCATTTGGCAGTAAATATTTACACTGCATCAAGAAAGCAACCGTTACATTAACGGAAGTTCTATCTTCAGCCAACAATCATTTTAACTCTTGTAAAGATATGTGCAGTAATGTAAATTATATTTGCTAAAAATGATATTTACAGTAACATATTACAGAGGACTTTGATGCTAGACAATCTGAGTGGATTAAAAGCAGAACTGTGCAGATCATACAGGCTCAGAGAGAAATGAATGCTTATAATAATTCTTCTGACCAACAGTGTGAGTTTTTTAAGCTGTAAAGTTGTACAAATCATCCTTTTTTGAAGTAGGACTACATTTCTGCATAAGGGAACTTCAGGTTTTGTATTACAATACAGACATAAGTTCTGTGAATTCTTATTACTCTATTTCCCTGTGGCAACATTTCTATTGTGGTATGTAATGTAACAGTTACAGGATTTACAAGTTTAAATGTGACTTATCCCCACAGACTTTAAATTATCATGTACATTTTAATTATTTGTATTATCCCATTAAGTGTTCCACCAAAATATTGCTACATCATAGAACTAACTCTGTTTATAAATATACATTGAATCTATTGTTAACTGCTTGTATTTATTGCTCTTATTGTACTGTACGGTACTTGTATGGGTATGTGTTCTGTATCAGAAGTCACTGTATTCAGAAATAAACAACAATAAGCCTACAACAATGTCACATAAAGCATTTCAAATGTCAGCCCACAAGATGGAAAACTGGTGAGTTCATTTTGAAAGTCATTTAAAAAGTAGATGAAAAATGTTCCGCTGTCCTGTCAAACTTACTTTTGCAGAACACAACAAAAGAACTGTAAACACATTCAATTTAACCTTACCAGTGCCAAAACTACACAACTCAAGCACCCTAAACACACTGGGTGTATAGCCTTAAAAAAACGGAGCAAAGGATAGAAAGACAGAGGTAAAGAGAGGGAATAAAAGAGAAAGAAAGAAGGAAAAAGAGAGAGAAGAGAGAAAAAGAGAGGGAAAGAGAGAGGGAATAAGAGGGAAAGAGAGAGGGAATGAGAGAGAAAGAGAAGGCATAAGACAGAAAGAGAGAAGAGGAAACAAGAGAGAGGGAATAAGAGAGAGGGCATGAGAGAGAGAGAGAGAAAGAGAGAGAAAGAGAGAGAGAGAGAGAATATGTCAAAGGAATATGATTTTTTTTCATCCCCAAATACCATGAATACAAATGAGACTGGAAATGGGAGAATGCTGGCAGCATCAGAATGCAATTTACTAATCCCAGGAAGTCTTCACTGCATCTTTAGGGCCTGTGAGCTAATTAAACCCGGTCCACATTCAGAGCTGAAGCAGCCACTCTGCCTCCATATGCTGGACTGGAGCTTTCATATATCTTCTTTAATACCGACACAGTCAGACATGTAATACGGGGAACCAAAATTAGATTATGGTTGTTTGCTGTAAACCTTAATGCTGTTTGAGCTCAATACTGTAACAACTTAAAGATGTGGCCAAAGTAAAACGGATAAACTAATTCTGTTTATATTGGAAAAACAGAGGCTAGTTGTCATGATTTTTTACTCCATTGAATATTTCTTAAGGCAGGCGTACTTATTAATGGTACAGGCACATACCTTAAAGCTGTGACTACAAAAATGCTATTGACCAGTTTCGCTGCCATTAATCATGAAGAAAAATACAGTTGTACATGTTGTAAATACAATGTACGATGAACCAATAGCAGGGCATGATGTCACAATAACTCTGGCCATAAACAGTCTATTATAGTCTTTTGACCATAGAAGAGATTTTAAACAGTTAGAAAATAGCAAAAATGAATTATATATATCAAACTCTCATTAAAATATACTCATATTAAATGGCTGACCCTTGCCTCACTGTATGCTAATGTGGTTTCATTTTGTTTATTTGTTTACCCACCAGCTACCACTATATTTTCAACGTCATCACAATTTTTGCTTGGGAGAGAGAACTAAGAAAAACATTTAAGGCTCAGAGTTTTTTGTAACACAGGTGTTTTAAACCCAGTGTGATTTGACGCAATGTGTTCACATCAATGTTTTACATGCATGGCACTCTTCTAAACTCTCACTTGATGCCTATAAACCCCAGGGACCATTGTGCTTAAAAATCCCTGGCGACCGGCGGTTGCCGAGACACACAAGCCACCCCGGCATCGCCATTCGACTGTCAAAGTCACTTAGATCACATTCTTTCCCTATTCTAAAGCTTTTGTCCATGTTGCAAGCTCTTATGCTGTTTCCTGATTGGCTGACACAATATTTAATCTTTATTATTGAATTAATGTCAGTGTGTGTGTGTGTTTCATATCGAGTCTTTGGAAAATTAGATTTACAGTGTTGAATGAACGAGAGTGGAGAGTCAATTCTCTAAATCTCTCTACAGGGATGCTGGGCTGTGTACACAGTCTAAAGCACAGGCACACACACTCTCACACACACACCCAGGTGGCCAGACTCAGCACACATTGTCCAGTGAGCAAGCCCCGGCTGTCCTTTGCATGCTGTAGCACCCACTCACCAGCTAGGTAAATATTTACCAATTAAACGGAGATTCAACTACAAATGCAGAAGCTGCATTTGCCCAGCTGTGAAGCAGCCAGGTTTGGAAGGCAAAGCACATATAACATTTTTTAACATGAATAAGACACATTTTCATAATATATTTTTAAATTCTTTAAAAAAAAATTTTTTTTTTTTTATTTAAAAGGTCTGAACACTCACAAGAGTTCATATAACAGTGTGACGTTATAAAATAAACCTTTTCTGTTGCACATTTTACATTACTGCTAATATTAATTTATTGCATTTCATTTAATTTCATTAAAATAACATGCAATAGGATGCTACTAAAACTTGGAAACTCAGATGTAACTTTTTAAGCCAGACTGCACAGAGAAAGCCTGCAAATAATGAAGGTTTCTTCATTACAAGGTTTCATTTCATTACAATTAAACCTGTTTGCTGAGTGTGTGAAAAACAAATATCTTGATAATGATATTTGTACAACTGCAAAAACTATTTATGCATAAGGCAAGTCTTGTTTGTGTGATGCCATGCAGGCTTATTGAAGAGTTTTGTCCTTCACTGTGCGTGTGTGTGTGTGCGTACGTGTGTGTGTGTGTGTGTTAATTAGAAGATCCAGTATGGTGAAAGTGCACTGAGGCTAATGCAAGGCTAGGCTGCTCTCTGCAGATTGTAACCTCAACACTGCGTTTTTCCTCTAGCTGTCCTTATTTTGAGGGCCGTAAGCAAGTGATGGCATCTGACATCAGACAGGGGCCATTTACAATGTTTTCACAATATTTTATTTAAATATATATACCTCCCCTTCAGCTGCCATTGCAAACTCTGCATTCATACATCACTTCAGTAAATTCACTCTGAGGTACAGCTAACTGACAGAAAAGCATACAAGCAGAGGTAGAAAATGTAAGCTAAGTGTCTCTTCCAGCACAAGTTACAATTTAGAACTGAAATGAGGCAAGAGAGGAAGAGGAGAGAGGAAGGGAACAGCGAATATTGATGACCAAAACCAAGATATTTTATACTGTGAATATTATATGTAGATATAAGACACATAAACAACACCCACACACACACACACACACACACACACACACACACATATATATTTATATACAGTTTCATAGATAATCAATCCCAAATATATTTTGCCAAACTAATGCGTTTAAAACAGACTCCCTATTCTTTGTTTTATGGGGAGCGCTATTAACAAAGCAAATGTTTTGATAAACTGTATTATAAATATTTTCCATCTTTAGCCCCATTCGTCTTAAAGGCATATTCGTTTATATATCAATAATAATATTGTCAGGTGAGTTGCTTGCAACTTACCGCTGTGTTTAGCGCAAAGGTCGTTGTTATGTCTGCGCAGGTGTTTGCGCAAAATCCAGTTAAGCTTGGACAGCATCCTAAAGAAAGCTTGTTTGTAAAAATGTGTTGTATTTACAAGTTGTATATATACACACATCCAAGTGAAGTCATATTTACAAGCCGGAAACACGGACTCATAAACACTGCTGCGAAGTTGCGCGTTATGACGTGTGAAGGGGCGTGTCCACATACGACGTTTTCAATATTAAATTATTAATATTAAATTATTAATATTAAAGTGTTTATAGCTAATTCATGGTTAATAGTCTTTAAAGTTCACGTTAAAATAAAAAATACAAATAATACACATTATTAATGTAAATTGGTATATTTTCATTAGATGTCATGCATAAATAATACATTATTTTCTTATCTGAAATTATTTTATGTGACGCAGTTGTTTCAAGCATTAACTAAATCATTTAAATTGGACTTTCGCTTATTTGCCTATTAACTGAAATAGGGACTTCCGTTAAAGGGACCATTGTTTGTAGTTTACATGTTTTGTTTTGTCAGTTTTGTGTTTTGTTTTTGAACGTTGTTGTTGAAAAGCTTACTGGGTACAGTTAAACCTTAAAGCAGAGATTTACCTGCGATTTATCACGTCAGCCTCAAATGTCATGTGACGTTATTTTGGACGCACAGAAAACGACGCAATGACGACACTGATTGGCTAAATCAGAGAATCGCACAGTCCAAGGGAACGTCTATGGGAAAGGCAGCCGACAAGAAAATAGTCAATTTCATGCTTTTAAAGGCCTTCCAAAAACCAGACACTGGTAAAACATCTACTAAAATAGATGGACATTTTTAATGGCTGTCAATGAGGAAAGATGCTTTTTGCAGCCAGATGTGTTATTGCATTTTGAAACAGGGGCTTACTGGACCATACTTACTAGCCAAATATTGACCTCTTGGTGTGTACAGGGAGGGGCGGAGGGGTAATGGACCAAGATGACCTGTCAGTGACTTTGCAGAAGATTTGAACTTGAAGTTGGACTGAAGCAGTGCTTTTCCCTTTTGCTATCTGTTTATACATCTAGTTGAATGTCAGCGTACGCCTGCTGAAAATCTATCTAGCTTTCTTTTTGCTTATAGCAGATATTTCTCTCATGTCCCCTTCCAGCCTCCTTTCCGTATTTTTGCAATCTGTTTTCAGATCTTCCTGTCTTTTTAATGTCATATCAGTAGTTTGCAAATCATTCCATCTTTTAATATTTCTTTTATCAGAATATTAGGCCCAGCAAACCTCATGATTCCAACTAAACAGTAGTTTATCTGTCTACAGCAACCAAATGCAGCTAAGTTGAAAAGCACATTAATACCCAGATTTAAACTGTTGAGGTAATTATATATTATAAATGTTAAGAGGAGGTGTTATAATGTCCTAAGCCTTAGTAAATTAGTCTTGAAGGGGCTGTGTAAATTGAACCAGTACGCAGCCTTAGCAACTGACCAGAGCCAACAAAAATGTAAACATTTAATTATTTAGCAATACTAACTATTTGACGTTTAGCAAGTGTATTCCTCGAGGAAAAGTTTCCTTATCTTTAAAATGTATTTCAATGAGCAAAAAGTGCTCTATAGAAAAAGGCTGAACTTTCTGACACGAAACTTAATTATGAAATATAAGGATCACCAGGCCACCATTCAATATTTATGATGCTCTTTGGAGCAGTCAATTAAATCCTCTAAAATGTGTGAGTTTCCCTAAAGTGCATGAATCATCGGAAGCACCTCCAGACGGACCAGAGGAATGATATATGGGAATAAAGGAAGAATTGAAAATTATTCATTTGCATGGTGAGAAAATCGGCACCTCCTCCTATCCATCAGCCCTTTAACAGAACGTTCCACTGTGGCCCATTGTGATTCAGCACGTCTGCAACATAAAACAAAGGCTTATTATATAACTATGAAAGAACGTTTTCTTTAAAATGTGTTACTGAGGTAAATATAGTAGAAATATTAACATGAAACACACCAACACAGGTGTAGTCTTAAGTAGTCATAAACATGAATAGTTACCAGCTACAGTTGAGCTGTTTTTATGTGCTGTTCAGAGTCAGATTATAAATTACTAGTTTATTTAATATATAGCACACAAATAATATATGGCATGAAATGGATTTATACTTGTGTTGGTGTGGCAGCACAAAAATGTAAAAAAAATACATATAATGTGCATAAACCTGAGTAATAATTTTACAGATAAAACTTAGTAGCACCTGCAAGACAGTGTAATTTAGTTCTAATACAGAATTATTCATATTAATATATTAATTAATATAACAATATATTAGTATAATTTGGCAGTGAAATCTTATTGAGTGCTTGATTCACTTACTAAAAGCCAAACATCTTTTGTCAATTTTTAAAACAATATACGTCAGATGATCAATAAACTGACAGCAGTGTGCAGTTGTGTTCTAAAATGCATACAGTACTATAAACACAAGCACACAAATACAGACAGTGGCAAAATAATTGTGTATGCCTCAGCCCTGCAGCAGTGTCTGCTGTACTGAGGAAAAGTGAGATCAGGCAGTAATGACCTCACGCTTCGGGAAACAAAGATCTGGAGTCATCCCTCAGGATCAGCCCCACTAAAGCTAGACAGAAATTCACCTTCACACCAATTTATAGACTGGTGTCTCTACAACCACTTCCCTGAACTGTTCTGTGTGCAGAGACACTATGTCCTCGTTTCTTATTTTATCTTCAAAAAATAAGAGAGTAATATTAAACCTATATACCAAAATAAATGAATACTGCAGGAATTTGTGAGAAACCACAGGAAGAAAGACAGAGAAAAAGAATAAATGAATAAAATTAAGATTATTCACTCATTATTTACTAGCCTTTCTGCTTTGCCATTGAACACAAAATGGAGGATTGTTGAGGAGCTCTTGAGAAGCTCCTTTCCATGTTTATGTCAACCAAAAGTTACCTATTATTCACTTTTTAATTCCCTCGAGAGAGTTGGATCCTATGGAAATCCTATGGATTTCTTTTTGTTGCATAAACCATGAAATAACCCCTATAGGACCCCGAGGTACTATTTAAAATTGTCTACTGTTAACCTACCAAAGCATAGATATATTAAAAGGGTCTGTCACTAGGGCATGTGGGGGGAGGGGGCTTTCATAAACATGCCCCCAGGGCATTGGTATAGGCCACAGTCATGCCGTGTCTCGTGATGTCCTGCAATGTTATTTACTACATTAGGTTCAAACACTGCCAGGTTTGACATCCCTGAATAATTCCAAACATGTTCCAAATTTTCCAAAATATTTGACATAATTCTAAACATGTGGCATGAAGAATGACATTCAGTAGCTGCAACGGAAGAGAAGCTGTTTAGTCCATAACAAGAACTTTGGTCATAAACGTTTCAAAAATGTTCCTTTTGTGTTCCATGGAATGAACAACAGCATGCTGGCTTAAACCATCACAGAGAGAGTCAATTCATTTTGGAGGGACAATTCCTTTACAAAGAGAAAGAGACAGAGAGAGTTTTCAACTGAGCACCCAAGTGTAACAGAAGCCATATGGCCATTACATGAATGTGGCTGTCACCCTTCAAGTCCCCCAAAAACCATCTTGCTGTTCATTCTCTGAATACGTTCATTCTCTCTCCTGTAAAAAAGGAGTGTGTAAAAAAAATCACCTCGAACTGATAGTTCCCTTGACAATAACCTCAGTAGCCTGAGGGGACACTCTATTACTAAAAAGCATGTTTCTCTCCCAGTCAACTCAGCAAGTCTCTTACCTCAGGTATTTGATTCTTTTAGTAGTTTATTAATTTTTACGCATTTTGAGGAAAGATTTTAACACCTTTTATAATCAAAATGCTAATTGTGTATTGATCTATTTTTTATTTAAAGCAATTTCCCTCTTGATCTCGCACTCGATAATCATTGGACGGCAGAAAAAACACTTTAGAATGTTACTGTTGTAGAAATAAATTGACAAGTTTAGATATATTGAATTTTTCTGGGGGCCACAATCACCTCAACAGAAGGTTTAACTGCTGGAGGACCCCAATAATAAAGCCTGATTCAGCATCTTGCATCAAATCGTAAATAGATTGTGTCATTTTGTCATAGTCAGTCACCTGCATGTAATTTTGGTCAGTCATTAAGTTTCTTCATCTGAGCCGTATTGAGGAGCCCAGTCCACACTAAAACCTCATTTGTCCCAAATGTTAGCCCACCCAGCTGCCTAATTAAAGTCAAGGATGTGTTAAATTGTTGTAATTATGTCACATTATAAGTCCTCTTAGTGTGGGTAGACAGATTTGGGTACTGACACATAGGAGAACACAATTTGATAGATGGAATGCACAATGATGCAAGATGAATTCTGAGGGTGTGGAGAGATTTCGATCAGTTTGACATGGAATGAATTAAGTCAGTTGGATCAGACGGATCCGTCTATCGGATCTTCTCATTAGTCAATGAATGCTTTAGAATGTCAGAGCATGTTTCACTTTTACTAATGCTTGTGTTTATGCTCTATGTCCTAACAACAACTTCTCTATTAAAATCTGTAGATTCTCTGCATTCTATGACACAAATTCTAATGCCATCTAAACTTAAGCATGTATGCAGCATTATACTGTAATTTCTTCTTTCTTCAAAAATGAAAATTCTTGCATGACCTTTTTGCTTGTAAGGAACACAATATACAGGAACACAGAAGATATATTGAAGTATGTTGGTAACCAAACAAAAGAGGCACCAATTGACTTCCACTGTGTGGACACAAAACCACACACAAAAAATACTTTTCTTAAAATATTTTCTTTTGTGTTCACAGAAGAGAAAAGTCAAACTTTTGGCATGACATGAAGGTGTATGGAGTATGTGACGGTAAAAATGTCATTTGTGAGTGAACTATCCCTTTAAAAGAGACAGAAGATAATGTCTGATCTGCCAAATATACGATTCTGTTTCAGCATCCAAAAACTCCCCGAAAGTGAAAAAACACAAACCCTCAGAAAATGCTGAAAAGAATGAGGGATGTCTGTTGTGCCTGAATCACTGTACCTGACTCACAGGTGAAAAATGAACATAAAATTCCCTAAACAGATGGTAGTCTGAAACTGCCTGTATATATAAGAACTGACTGTCTCTAAATATTCTTTTCTCATTAAAACTCACTAAATCATTAAATTCAGAATGTGTTGAACTTGCTCATTAGAAAAGGGTCAGTCAGCTTGCAAAGTAAGAACTCTTTAAAGTGCTGAGGTATGAAACATCACATACTGTATATCTCAATAGCGTTACGCTTGATGAAAATATATTTAGACTGCAAATGCCAGCAACTTAAATTGAAACTGTTTATATTTGGCTTACTGACAACATTACCGTGCATCTGATAAAAGTGCATTGTGATCAAGTGCTGTTATGAAAAGATGTTTTAGTATGCAGAGGATATTTTCTGTTCTCAGCACTTGGCAGAGCTACACAAGAGTTATGGGAGAAGACAGGAAAGGCCCCAAATTAAGGAAGTGTGGTTCCCCTCAGTGAGCAACCTGGCGAGAGAGAGAGAGAGAGAGAGAGAGAGAGAGAGAGAGAGAGAGAGAGAGAGAGCACTTTTCACTCTGCAGTATTGAAAGTGAATGGTCTGCAGTGGTTGACTATTGAGAAGAATTGATTGTACTGTCCTCTCAGCTTTAGTCATCACCTAAAGCATTTGGCCAAATTTGTGGTTATATTTCCCACATTATTGGCTATACAGACAACCTTCAAAACGCACTTCGGCTGGGGATGTCATTTACAGCTCAGTACGTTGTCCCAGGTAGTGGTTTGAACATAGAAATAGAATAAGCAGGTAGAATGATAATCACCATCAAACAGGTGTCATAAAATGGGTGGGGCTTTGAAGCGATTGAACCTCGCCAATTGGTCGATGTTGCTATGTCTTAGCAATACATATATATATATATCCTATTTTAAATAATCACAGTGCATGTAATGGACATTAAATTATTATCCAGAGCGCTACTGAAGCACCACAAAGACTTTTCGCGGCGCTGTTCAGCAGTACCAGTGACAGTAAGGAGTAAAACCTTTATAATTCACATTTTCAGGTATAATTTTGCAGAGACTGTTGTTGCAAATGTCCAGACACGGGTTATTAAAATACGGAATAAAACAAATATACCTTTGCTCAATAACTGTTCCCCAAATGCCCTGTTGATATCAAGGCAGCTGTAAAGAGACGCGGAGTTTTGAGCCGACCAGCGCCACCTGGAGGAATGACCTTGTATATCGTCATGGAAATAGTGACATATGCCGCCCAATTGGCTACACGCAGTCATCTCTTGTCGACTTTCTGCGGCAAGTACAGAGTTTAGATCCAGTCTTAACTGATGCAGGAATAACGACGACAGCCAGTCGTCAACCTTAAACATATAGACGCCAACGTAGAAGTTTAAAGATCATTGCGAGTAAATGGGATTCAACGTCTTCCGAACAGAATGTGAAGAATTCCTTAAAGGATGTGCGGAATTAAAGGCTCGTCCGCTGCGCCGTTATTCCTGTTTTTGGGTTATGTCTCCGTGTCCTCGGTTTATGCCGGTAAGTTACGTGAATTTATTCGATTCGTCCGAATAATGTCATTCTTATAAATTGCTATTGTTGCAACGACTAATATCGGCATATGCGCACCGAAGCCGAGAACAGAAAACAAATAATAAGCGCTTGCGCTATTTGTGCATGAATGAAGAGACAACGGAAAACGTTTCTGCCTTTTATCTAAAGACAAATCTTTGGTTGTATGTACATTGAAATACATTGTGACACGTTCATACGGGCAGAGAACAGACAGGTTGCGGGTATCAGATGAATAAATGATGCGCTACTACCTGTTCAGCCCTCCACTGGGAAGCAAAAGACGCTCGTGGTTTCCACTATTCACTCAGACTGCGTGTAAATTCTTCTGATCCCAATTGATTCTGTTAACAAAGATTAATAGAGATTATATTCTTCTCATCGGATGGGTTGTTTGAATACAGAATACATTCAATCTCTCAAGCTCTGAACTAATGACTTTGTCTGGATGGAGACACAACACATTATTCCACTATTGTAAGAATGCATCTACTAAATAGACAAAAATCAGCTAATTAATATATATTAATAAATACAGTGTAATATTTTTAACTTAAAATATCATTTAACCTGCATTCGTTTTTGTCATTATTTTTAATGTTTCAAAGCAATATAATTTATCATCAAAGTGATTTATTGTCGGTTTGTTTCCTCCGGCCTGTGAAAAACTAGAGCAACATGGCATTTTCACAAGCCACCTAAAATAATAGACCCACAGGACGTAATGTATGGTGTCCCAAAGGCAGTAACCTGTGATTTCATCGTATTACAGTTGTTTGGTGAGGGAGGCCAGCCTGCAATTTTATTTCACTAGCACCTGTTTGCCAATATGAAAATTACACACTGCTATAATAGCAGAGGGAACGTACAACCAAGCCTCTTTTATAATAGAAGTTACTGTGAAAGAATGAAATGGGCTTTCTGTGTATTTGTCAATATAAAAAATCATACTCTGAATGTAGGGTATTAGAACGTAACGTGCTATGCGATTACAATGGTGGCTGTAATATGATAATTAGATTAAAGCCTTCCTCTTTGCAAAGGTTGTGGGTTCGATCCCAGGGAATACAGGAACTGATAAGAAAAAATGAATGCATTGAATTTACTGAAGGTTTGAATAAAAGCGTCTGCCAAATGGACAAATTACAGTAGATTAACTGTATATATTAACACATATGCTGTTGTACTAGCTCTTCATCCAGCAGACTGAATTGCTCTCATTCTGTTTATCTCTTTCATGTCAACTAAACAGAGAACAAAGCCTCTGTTTGTACGTCTGTGAACCCCAGCAGTGATTCAGGACACATGAATTTTAATGCAGAGTCCAAGCGTCCGTCCCACATCGTTACGACAGAATTAAGACATTACCACAGAAAATAACTAATCAGCTTTAGAGGCTGTTGTGTTTTACAGGCCTGTTGTGTTTTGTTATGACGCCCGTGATAAAAGGCAAACAGGCCCCTGCGATGCACGATGTTGAGTTCTTCTCTCCAAGCTCACAGCATTTGTTTCATCTTCATCGCCAGCGCCTCATCAAAGCTACAGGAGGACATTGTGAATGTTTTATGAGTTTAATGTTGTTCAGTGGGGAACAACATCACCTTTGCTTATTGCATCTTAGAACAAATCTATTGGTTTATCAATATAATCTTATCATCTGTTTTTTATAATATTATCCTTTGTTTTTGAACCATTAACACTCAGACTGTAAGTGGTGGATACTTGCATTATAATATTACTTTCCAAATACAGTATTTGTCAATAACAGATGCCATCTCTTTTATGTCTCACATGTTTCTAATGAGACAGAGAGCAGTGTCCCACTTTCTGTGGTTTCCTGAGGAACAGACAGAATAATCTCACTTAATAATGTCTCAGACTGTGACATTGTCTGAAACTAAGTTTTCTCTTCAGGAATTTAAAGAAAAACATCTTATATGTAAACTAAACATTACTGAGTACTTAAAGATTCCTGAGCTCTTAAGGAGCCTTGGCTGAGCAATAAATGTTTTCTTCTGAGAGGTTAAAATAGGCTATACTTCCATCTAAAAGTGTTATTAGATGCTGGAGGGGTGAAGTTACATCACTTCCTGCAGGTTTAAGGGAGGCCATGGGTCTGTGGATCAGAGACCGGGTTTTAAATCTGAAGGGTGTAATATTCTCAGTCTAGAGGTCAGCTTTAGCAGTAAAACAGCTTACAGGCAAAACGGCTTCATATTGTGTCTGACATCATTGAATTGCTAATCAGTGGCTCAGTTTATGCTCCCCATAGGGGGACTTTCCAAATTACACTAATATAATCTCATGGCAAAATGAATCATGAAACATTTAGATTAAACCAATAAGATCCATCTCAAATGCACACACACACACACACAGCGCATTTGAACTGTTTTGTTATAAATAACCTTTAGTTGGAACTTTGGTGCAGCTGTTAATACATGTGGTTTTGAGACATTAAGCATTGGTGCTTATGTGGCCAAAGCAGCTTCAAGTCTGACTGTGGATGTTTCCTGGTTACGTTCCTCTTCTCTTCTTTGCTCCTCTTCTTCTCTACGTTCCTCTTTTTTATCTCTTTAACAAAATAGGAGAAAAAAAGACAGTCAATGTGATATTGTAAACTCAGTCATGTGCAAAGTACTTGCTTTGCACCATATTGCATTTTGATGCTTTTTAAATCATTTCTGGCCTCTGATCTGATTTGTTAAAGCTGTAGAACCTGATAGCACTACACAAACACAAACGTTCTTAATTCCAGGAATGTTTTAAAATAACGTGCTGCATTTAATATGGAACTAAACGCTGAAACTTTTCCTATTCCATGAAGTTCATGGAAAGGTTTTACAGCAAGTTCTTGACCAAAACTTACCCCAGTAAATATCCCCTCAAGGCTTGCCGCAGGGACAGTAGCGTTGAGCTATGTATTTATGAGGCTGCCATTTGCAGGCAGTGAGGAAGCAGTCAAGCCAGACCAGGAGATTCACTTCATACCCTGAGCCCCCTAAATCAGAGCTACAGGTTCAGGTAACGAGCATCACCGGACAGCCGCTGCCTGCATCAGCATGGAAACTATTGGCATGCGGGAACCAGACCGGAATACTCAAGCAATGTGATTGATTATCCAATGTGACACTTTGAAAAATGAATTTCCAATGGGCAGAATTCCTAAGCTACGTTCATTGCAAGAGTGCAGGTTGAGTGAATACCCCAAGAGTCTATACATTCCAAACACGTTTGTCTTTGCCGACAGACTAATACACTTTAGGTTTGGTGTCTGGCTGAAAGCCAGGGAACTACAGAACGTTCACTTGACTCCCAGGAGAGCAGTCATTACCAACCAATGGAATCTAGAACAACTGACCAATCGGCCGGGAGGTCTTAAGTCTCGCTTGAGGTAACATTAATGCACCGTACAAGTCAGAGTGTTAATACCATGTCTGACACCTCAGCTTTTCACCAGTAAGAAATATTTTGAAGACAGCGTGACCTTCTTCATACTGTAGAGCTTTGTGTAGGTAGAATGATTAGCCAGTGTGATTTTGGTCTACTTTCTGTTGGAAAGTATATTGACACAAGGCGAATGAGAAAGCATGTTGTATCATGACAGGTAAAAATTGTCATTTTGGATTTTCTCAACCAGAGCTTTAGCTTATTACAGTAAAAAGAAAATGTAAAGAAAATTTAGTGCATTACTATGTGGTTGCCAACTAGCCCTCATTTTCAGTCCCTCATTTCATTTAAGGTTTTATTATCATCATAAATCTTAAAGAACTTAACAAAATTAATACCACACCTTCCAACAACAGCCACTCAAGCAAACAGCAATATTTTTAAAACTACAACAGAAAGGCAACTATGAGTCTTGTTATTTGTTCACATCAATTAGAATACAACCATTTCTTTTGAAATAAGAAGGTTGAATGAGGAAATCAGACAATGCCACTATAGGCATTAATACCCTCAAGCATGTCCCTGGTGTTCTGAATACATGCTACATTACTACCCTATTTAAAGAGTAAAGTATGAGTGTTTCAACCGGCCCAGTGGGAGACACATTGTGTTCTCAGGAGTGTCTGGCTTTCTGTCACCCATCCCTTTAAATGCATTATTCTCCCATCTGCAGGGTGTGAATTTGTTATACTGCGATAGATGACTAAGCGGACAACCGTTTGTTTCCTAGTCAACAAATATTACTGATGATTAGATCTTCATGGTACCGGTTTATGGGATGGCATGTTATTATTCTGACAAGTGATGTCACACAGCAGAATTCACCACTGCATAACATTTCCATTCAGTTCTTGAACAACCGCCCAACGGCCATGTGGCAGATGGCATTGTGTATTCTAGCCTGTGTCAGGCCATTTACTTTGTTTGGTGACCATCAAAAACAAAGATGCCTTATAAATAACAGTCTAAGGGTTCCCATGTAGTAAATAAGAGTAAAGAGGAGTAGAAATAATGATCTAGTGAAGACAAAGACATAGCTGTGGATCAGAACCGCACTGTCCTTTTGGGCATTAGAAAGAGAGATAACTTAACATAGAACACAGAGTGAGGAAACTGCTTTGGGTGAAAATCTTTTTGTCTTATCTTAATCTGATCATTTAATTTACACATAGAATATATGTACAAAAACCTCTTAGCTGTTTGCTGTTTGATTGAAAGCAATATCCAGTAACACTTTGCAATGTGGCTTCATTAGTTAACAGTGAACAGTACTTGTTAATGTTAATTTCAACCTTTACTAATAGGTTTTTAAAATCAGAAGTTGCATCGGTTAACTTTATTTAATGCACAAAAACTAACATGAACATTAAATTACATTACCAAAGATGCAGCAAAAACATTTGTTTAGCCCCCAATATATTTCCTAATTAGTTTACCACAGACTAAACAGCTAAAGCTAATGAATGGAACCTTATTATAAAGTGTTACCCAGTATTCTACTAGTTGCTAGTTTTCCTAACCCTAAGCATTAAATGTTGTGCCATTGAAATGAAGCACACAGTAAACATGAAGCATAGGCCTTGTTGGTAAGAGAAGTGTTACATTTTTAGGCATTTAAACACGATTTTTCAACTTACAAATGATAAAACTGTCAAACAAATCTGTTAAAGGAGGAACCTGAGTATGTCTTGGGTCCAGAATATTACAGAGAACTTGGGGGTTTGTTCTTTTGACTCTAGACAGTAAGTAACCAACCAGATTGCCATAGCAACAATTCAGCAAATCACCAACCACAGTATAGAATGCTCAGCTAGACATGCTTTTGTGATGGTGAGTTTCGCATGGATAATCTTCAGAAAATGTGCCTATAAGACTAATGTTTCTCAGCATGAATGTGGAGCTATAATGAGAGGCATTCTTACAATAAGTCACGGCAGAATATTTATCCTCCTCTTTTGTCGTCAACAGACAGTTTATCTGCTCCACTCAATGTGACCATCAAAGCACTAGAGGGGAACTCGGCGATAGTGACATGGGACATTCTGGAGGGAGACCCGGTCATTGGGTTTGCCATCACCCAGCAGGTATTAAACAGGTTTATGGCCCATATAGAGCCCTTACATGTGCAAAACACAGGAAAATGACCTCACAACTCAATTTTAATGTGACATTACTGTGGAGGAACGCTGCTTGTGTGAGCGTTCTGGGTATGTGTTGACATACACTGGTCTGCTTTCAGCATGGGCTGGTGATATTTTAGGTGGCCTGCAGCTTTCTGTAAATGTTTTATGCATGCATACATTAGTGTGTGTGTGTTTGTGTGTGAGTGTGAGGGAAGCAGTCACTGTGGAGACCTCAGTAATAAGTACTGCAGTGACCATCTGCTAGAGTACAAAGCCATTACAGCTTGTCACCAAACCAAACAAGACAGAGTGTCCACAGTGTGCATGAGTGTGTGTGTTTTACCTGTTTATCTCACTGACTGTTGTACACCACTGCTCACATTTATGTAATACACTAGTAAAGGGCACTTTTATTTATTATGGTACACTGTGACATCCCTTGAGGTTTTTAAAATTTAAGACACAAGCCCTATGTTTTTGGCTGTGAAAACTACTGAACATGTCAGACAAACTAGAACAGTCTAAACTCATCTGGAATAAAATTATGAAATCTACAGTAACCTTTCCCACATCCAAATTGTCCTTCTAAGTGCCATCCAACAGTTACAATCTTACAGTTTCATAATATGTTAAATTAATATTTGATAATCTACAAAAAAATGACTGGCTCCATATATGTAATACTTGTATTTTTCTAACAGTAGCTTCTTTAGTTTAGTCAAAGTCTGCTAGCACTCTGATGTTGTTTGTTTTAATGGTTACAGAAGAAGGACGTTCGCATGTTGAGATTCATCCAGGAAGTGAACACCACCACACGCTCTTGTGCATTATGGGATTTGGAGGAAGACACAGAGTACATTGTCCATGTGCAGTCCATTAGCATGAGCGGAACCAGTCCCCCCAGTGAACCTGTTTTGTTCCGCACACCCAAAGAGTCTGAGAAACTGGCCTCCAAGAGCCCAGGTGAGCCAAGAAGTTCATTAAATACCACGGTATTACATCGTTTTTGAACCATAGCAATATTATGAGATTTGGAGTGGTGTGGATACCAGCACAAGCATGTCCAAATCTGTTCTAAATCTGCACTTAGCATACTTTGCATACTGGTTTTAAGTATAAGGTTGTGGAAAATACAACATACTGCCTGCAACCGTATGCTTGCAGGGACTGGGACAGCTCCTGTTACTCCTGTAAACAGGGCATCTGAACAGACTCTTTAACATGCTGAAAGTGAGCTCAGCTAAATTACATGTCTGGTTTGTCTGTTTCATCTGAGCACCTTTTGATAAATCACTATGGTCAGGAGCACTAGAAGATTCACATAAATGTCCCTTTGACGCTCAGTATTCCGATTGCCGCCCGGTTTCCACACCAGACAAATAACGTTGGCGATAACAATCTACAGCAAAGCTACTTTGCATAGGATAGAAGCTTGTTTGCACTGAAAAGAATGTCAATGACTTGATTTAAATACGGCTGGTGCAGTGTATGTTAGCACAGATAGTGTTTAACTGGACTGCGGCAGTCAGTAACCAAATTCTGCATGTTAATGTAACCAGTTAGTGAATTGATCCCCATAACTTAGATGAAATTTCATCCTCTTGTGTCACATTTCTAGATGTGTCTAATACAGAGATTTAACACTGATATACTAGAAATATATTTGAGGATCAACTTCTTTAAAGATGACTAACATTTCGGTAACTTCCACAGCTTGAGTAGAGGAAGAAAAACAGCAGGAAGGCAGTTACACAACTGCTCTGAAAATGATGCTGTGTCATAATTCAGGACATAAAGAGCCACATTTGTGTGCTTTCCCATTAAAATCTCTGTTAATAAGGAGCTTGTGTTATCTAGAACAACCCACAATGCAGTCAATTTTATGTTTTATAATCCTTTTTTCATGACCCACTTACATGGACAAACATCTGCAGGAGAGGACTCATGTTCCACAAGCACTCGCCATTTTATGGATGAGCATCAGTTTTGGCAATGGACAGTGTTGTTGACATTTGATGTCAAGCCCTCAGTGATGCAGTTTAGAGTCAGGGCAGACGTCACACTGAGGTTTGACTGTGCCGTAACCTCAAACATCACACAAATGCCAAAGCGTTTGGTAAACGGCCCCTTTTGTCCCACACATCCACGTATCTGAGAAACAATGACAAACTCCAGTTAAATGTTCTGGGAACAAAAAATGTTTAAAACAAAGATTGAATGCAGAAACCAGGTAAACAACATTAGCGACAGAGTGATATACCAGCCATACAGGTCTCTAAATAGCGTATGTGTTTTTAATAGTCTTTAAAAACACATTCATCAAAAACATACATTGGTCACCACTAAACAACATGATTTATGTTTATCTGTCAGTTTACAGTACCTTTTTTAACACTGATCATATTTAAAATGTACAAGACTAGGTAATATACAATGATTTTCTGTGATTCAGTGTAATTTTAGCATGGAAAATTCATTCTTAAAATAAATGTGGGGCATTGGTCATGTTAACTCCTTTCCAGATCTCTTTGTTTCCATTAAAGCACAAAAGATGCTCTTTGGAACATTGTCAGATTGTGCTGGGATAACATGGATCAGTCCCTGCAAACAAAAGTACATAATATAAAGTTATTAAAAGAGAGAACCTACCAAACACCAATAAATTATGAAATTCATGTTGTTACAATTAACCTTTCTGTCAAATGTTTAGCCTGATAATATAATGAGTATGTATTAAAATGTATACAAAACTACAAATTTTCCACTATACCATCGCTATATATGTGTTACCATATCGATTTGTAAATCCTTTACAGAAAGCCACATACATTTCAAATGTAGTCACGTAAAATGTGATCACATTTGTGAAATTTATATATTTTTAATTATTGTACTAATAGGGCGCCCATGTGCCATATTTAAGTCTTGATCTATCTATCTAAAAATGTAATGCACTACTGTTCAGGCTGTTTTCTGATGCATCAAAGTCAAGCAGAAATGTGCTTAGGCCCGGCAGAGAGCGGTTTACGGATGGCTGACTTTTAGCTGACGCTGTGTGTCAGTTAGATAACAGGACATTTACAAAAAACCAGTTTAATCATCAGGCATTAGCGCTCACGTTACACACTAATTAATCAAGCACCTTTACACTTGACTAAAGACCAGATCAGCTAATGAACACAGACAGTTAATCTTTCTCTCTCAGGGCTCCTTCTCTCTGTTAGCTTGTTGCTTCAGAGATTCATGGTTTTGTCTTACCGCACTCATGACGACGGCAACGGCTGCTTTTCTCCCTCACTGAGAATCCTGAGACACCCAATAACGGTCCAGTCTCACCTGCAGGGCATCGAATGTTTTCTTGGAGGAGTTCAGAAGTTCTCACGGTCATTATAACGGTCCTTCTGCTGTTTCAGATAAGCAGGATGTTGAGGAACATCGCATTTCCCTCTGGGGTTAATCAGTGCACACACACCAGGGCTCTGCATACTGTTTCTTTTAGTTAATGAGGCCATAATTACTACATGCTTTGAATCTGCTGCCAAGAAAGTGACCCCTGAGGTCTTCTTCAGACGTGACTCAGGAGAGCTCAGCTTGTTCTCCTCAGAGCTACACACACTGATCAAGGTTCTGGGCTTGGCTGAGCATGCAGACGTTCTTGTCACAGGAAACTGTTTGAAACTTTGGCTGGAGGCAGATAGTTATTAATCATGTTTTTGACAGGGAAAACAAAATCTGGTCACATCTCAGCCAAAGAAAACAATTTGTTTTAGGCTACAACTAAGATTCTTTTGGGACTAATTAATGGTCATAAGTAATAAATTGTTGTTACAGTGCCTGTGCTCTGATAAGTGCAGAAGAATAAATGATTTGTTTTAACAAATGTGAGAGTGAACTTACGTTTGTTTGATTCTGTTTCAAACAGATGAAGTGACCATGGAAGAGGTTGGCCAGGCCACCCAGCTCAGGGCTGGGGAGCTCATAATCATTGTGGTTGTTCTTGTCATGTGGGCGGGTAAGAATTTATGTGCCAATATAAAGACCAATAATCTGTTTGTGGGCAACCAACATGTGACTTTTTTGGTGGTCCTGGAACACATTCTGTGAACAAACACAGTCCTGTCCCTAATTCTAACCTCATCTTTTAACAATTGGGTGACCTAAGTTCAACCCCAGCCCTAGCCTTAAACCTTTCATTATTCCTGAAATTTGATTGGTTGCCTTCAATGCTGTTGCAGAACCAACAAGAATGTTTATCTAGGAAAATGCTTTAGTTTGCAATAGTAAGATCACCTAACAAACTATTGACAAGATAAATATTCAAGGCTACAGCTGGTGGAGAGAAACACAACTGCATTTTTGCTTTGGATAAAAGCATTTGCTAAATGAATTAATGTAAATGTACATTCATTTCGAATGCCAAAAAAACTCCATGCTGTGGAATATAAAATACTGTAATTCCACACAAAACTGCCTCTAGGATGTATTAAAGTGATTTAGAATATCTGTCTGGTTTTAATCTTTCTGCTCTGATGTTCTTTCCCTCAAACGGATGGATGTATGTGGGATTTACAGCTGATTGATATCGCCATAACGGCTTACATTAAGTAATTAACAAAGATTATATTATGCTTGAGGTCAACATGAATTACCCTATTTACTTCATCATACAAATTCTTGTCTAACTCTGCACGATTTATCAGTGCACGTTATTGCCAAGAAAAAATGTCTTTGTAATCTTTCCTCAAAATGTAATAACTTCTCCTCAGTTCACTTGAATTAAACACCCAGCATTTACAATCTAATAAACTCACTCCCTAATCAAAACATTTTTCATAAAGTGTGACTGATGCAGATGACATCTATAGCCTTTGGGCATTAGTTTAGGCCTTAGAAGTCTTTCTTACTTGTGTCCAATCAACATCAAGCACCAATATGAGAAGATTAGAGCCATTAAACAGGACAGATGTAGCACATTTAAAACTCAAGGCCACACAGCAGATTTAATTGGTATATTATTGTGGGGGGCATGAACACAGCACTATTTCTCCTTATGTGCGTATTTCGACAACAACTCATCCATCACTACCACTTTCTACTTATATCTTCCACTTTCTGATCCCTCTTTTGCAGGTGTGATAGCCCTCTTCTGCCGCCAGTATGACATCATCAAAGACAACGAGCCCAACAATAACAAGGACAAAGCCAAGAACTCGTCAGAGTGCAGTACCCCCGAGCACCCTACAGGGGGGCTACTGCGCAGCAAGGTCTAACTCCGCCTTCCCCTCTAGGCAATAATAGGCTTTAGCCTCAGGACAGGTATGTGCTGTTGTTTATGTCATTGCTTGGTTAAATCAAAATGACCAAAGTGCAAAGATATATGAAGTTCAAACTCCTCTGTAGAACTACACACACTGGGTAGCTGAGTTCCTTATCTTTAAGATTTGTTTAATTGTTGGCTTTTCTAATACAAACCACCCTCTACATTTTCCCTCAGATGTAACTGTAAAAGTACAAGCTGGTAAATGTTGTAGTTAATTACAGTGTTTGTAAGGCAGCTTTGTATTAATACTCTTTTAAGAGTTCTGCAGGATCTGTTTAATACTCTTAATTCCAAATTTAAGCAGTTACCATGTTACCATAAAATCCCATTAATATACTTTACAGATTAATACATATTTCTATCACCTTATTATTAAACCTTTAAAGACAGATATTCTGTGAGCTTATGGGTTGTTAATTGATGGTACATGCTTAAGTTAAAGCCACTAGGAATTGGTAATTAAACTTTAAAGTCACATTTAACAATAGAAAAGCTACATCTATGTTCATTATCCTGCAGAGAAGATTAACCAATCAGAGAATTATGATGCACCAAACAAGCGCTAATACTTCAACACTGTTGCTGTCTTACAAGCACTGGCCTTTCCCTTTAGAAATTACAAGTTTATTTCAACCCTTTTTCTATTTTGTCTTCCCCAAAGTGCTCTGAGACAAAACAAGTAAGCCATCAAATAACAGAGTCGTGAAGCCCACCTCTCATATTCATTCAAACGACCATTTAATATTCTGATCAACTGTCATGAACCCTTTGGTGCTTGTTTGACTGGGACATCGACGCAAGGTGAGGACAAAACATGGACAGGCAGCTTCCTCTGGAAGTCAAATTTGAAAAAATTTGATGGAGTTGTTGCATTTTAATCTACAACTGAAGGTGAGAACGGCCACCTCAGCTGAAGGACTCAAGACCAGAGACGCTATGCCACCTGGAGCTGTGTAGCCTCACAGAGATAAGAAACCTGCCACCCCACGTGGCAAATACTAAATAAACCAGAGCGGTGTGTTGTGAGGGGGGGAAAGTGCTTTTCCAACCGCTCACCACCGTTATCAGTTCTGAAACAGGATCAGGACTATCATTAAACTTCTGCCATTGACACGGATAGCATTGAGATATTTCTCTCCACTATCTCCCATAACAAACATTCTATACCCTCTCTCCCTTGCTCTTTCTCTCTTCTACTTGCTTCCCGCTTTTTTTCCAGCCCTTTAGTATTGATTTCTTCACACAAGTCCCTCCATGCATTCCCTCCCCATTCAAACTGATTTTTTCTATGCCTGTCCCCAACAGCCAATAACAGACAGTCCAGACAATTTGGTGTGGTTTCATTGGTGCAGTAGAATCTTTCTTCTAAGCACTCTCGCTCTCAGGGCATTCAGGAAAACATCACACAAGAAAACGATGGACCACATCTGCTGCATCTCATTTTGACCAATCACGCCACTCAGACCGAACTACAACTTCATTGATTGGTGAAGATCCCCATATTATAATAGTGATAGAATTGTATTTAATCGCTTGTGTGTTTCAAGTAAATCAATAGCTTACTGTCTCTAATGAGCACATTATTGTACAGTGATGATTACATTGGTCTTCATATTACATTCATCAACATATTTTCCATGAGTATGGCTTTCTATTTACTGCTTTGGTGTGCTGCTACAATATAGAGTTGGGTGCCTTTATTAATAGGCTTGTTGATGTACTTCCCTCCTTAAAACAATGTTAACGTCAACATGAAAGCAATATCTATTTATCAGCTCCGCCTCTAGAAAAGCTCCGCCTCCTTTATTGCTGACATCTCCAAGCCCTCTTATTTTTCACTCCATTCTCTACTAACTGTCAGATGGACACCACTTTGTATAGTTTAATTCATTCCTCAATGCAATTCAATTTAATTTACTACTTTTTTTAAATGTGTACATCATGGGCTACAAATATTGTTTCATGTTGACGTTACATTCTCCCATTCGATAAGAAGTTCCAAGCAAACTGTATGTAAGAGCAGAGTTAGGGTTTGTGGAGAACTGCCTATCAGAGGGTGATGCCCATTAGAGCGCAGTCTGATTGGCTGACTAGCGTCCTTATCAGCTAGACCTCAGGAAGAACTAAAGTCCTCACATGCCAGGAGAAAAGAATTGTGAGAATGCAGGTCATAGAAGTCTAGAGAGCATGTGACAGTCATCGGCCATGTTGGACTGATCTGAGTTCAGTACATTAGCCAGTATGACACTGCAACAATTTGACTTTAATGAGGTTATTAACCGGACACATTTCCCGAAGACATGTTAGACTGTTAAAGCATTTAATCTGTAGAATTAAAGCTCTAATTAATCTTCAAACCAACCTGTACAAGTACACAAAAAGCAGCAGAATTGAAATAGAGCCATCGCATTTTTCAAACCGTCTCCAATTCAAAGCCGTTAATACTTCGATCTACTTTAAATAGGGATTCGTGTTTAGAGCAGCACATTGTTCAGATGGATCCTGCTGTTAATCAAACGCATTGAAAGCAACCTGAAGGAATCTCAGCACAATTAAACATTCCTGCACCGGTGACCATTACCTCCATCTCTATCACCATGGCGACAGCCTAACGGAGTTGTCCTCTCACTCAGCAGCCGTCTACAAGTCATTCGCACCCTCGTTTTTCATTCCAGCCTGCGGAGGAAAGCACATATTTCTCCTTTAATGACTGCTAATTAACCTTGGCCATGGGGAGACTGCTGAGTGAAAAATGGCTGATATCAATATTCTGTCTGAGCCGCTAACGTTAAAGAACAGAATAGAGGAAAAGAGGGGATTTGAATACAGACTCAAACTGGAGAGGACCAGCAATGATATCTATTAGGTACTAACTGGCAGTACTTTTAAAGCGCAAAACAGATTATTGCTATTTCAAATATATGACAGTATTACAGTGCACATTCAATGGTATGGGCTATGTTCCGAATGGGCTACTACTGCACACTACGCAGTATACACTGTATACTGCCAAACTATTTTTAAAATAGTATATAAAACACTATGCAACGCTAGTTTGATACGCCATCGTAACATGACCTCAAAACGCTGGATGTTTAAATCAGCCACTGTTTTCCAATTTCAGCTCTGAAATAAATGTTTTGCCTTTTTAATCCAATTTTGTGCAAAAATGTATTAACTTTTGGCTATGGGAGAAAAAGATGATTACATTCATCACACAGTCAAGATGAGAGCATGGCATTGTGGGATACTGTAGTTCATGCAGTGTGCTTTGACATATACCGCACAACTTAGCAAATGTGTGAATCTCATGAAACAAGATCAGAATCAAAAGAAAAATGTTATATTTTGCTTAATGAAATCATTTTACTGCGGTACCATTGGTGACACTTGCTCGTAAAATGAGTCACACTGAGCAAATTTTTTAAATGAGCCTATTTTCACATTCCCCATTAAAGGAAAACTTCACAATTATGTATGATTTGTTGGAATCAGTCATAAAATCAATGAGTTACATGTGTCTAAAGCATTAGTCAATGAGAAAAGGGCAGGGAAAATTTTTCATGGATTATTAAGAAAAAGAAAAGATTTGGGATGGTACACATCTTTTAGAAAACGTACAATAAAGATAATTTGGGATTTTAACTGCTATTTGGGGATCGCTAGACAATAGCTTAATGAACTCATTTTTGTGAAAACCTCAAATTAAACCAATACTGACATTTTTCAATTGTTTGCCTGTGGCTTGTTATTAGCCAGTGCTCATTTTGCCAGCACAGGACACATTTTTGGCATTGCGGCACTATTTTCATGATATTTAAGCACATTTACCCCACAATTACCATAATGCAATAATAATCATTCTGAAAAATACAACAGATTTTTTCATTTGATTTCTCGGTGAAATGTGACCTGGTTGTGTTTTTGAGAGATTCACACTGTAGGTTACTTACCCATGCACATGGACAAATGCACACAGCACAAATATTCACATCGCAGAGGTAGTACTAGTCTGGTAGTACGCTATTCTGAACATAGCCATAATGATAAACCACTTACACGTCACCCTCAAAAATGAAAGCCAGCAGTAGACTCTTATTACGAAGCGCTATGCTACAACATTTTAAAATACGCAACATATTCCCCTCCCACAATCCGAGCTTATCCTATCCCATTCTTTACCTCTAAAAAGAACTCCAAAGAAAAGAGCAAAAACGTCCGGATTTAAACGAGGCAGCTCATTTGCTGCTTATTGAAGAACATAATACTCCTCATAGTGACACTCAGAGGCTTTTGCAAGCTGCACAGTCAGAAAGATTTAGAAAAAGTGTAATCACATTTTTTACTCTTGCTCCTGTTATCGGCTAGAATGTCTGGACAGGCTTCTGATGCCTGTACAATAATGTAGACTAAAGAAGACACGCAGCAACACAGATAGCTAAACTAATTTGAGAAAAAGGGACTTGTACTTAATAACCAAAGGTACTCAATGACCAAGAAGCTAGATGTTTCAAAGAGTAATAGTCATAGAACAGAATAATATAAGTATTAGGATTTACAAGCTAACAGATATAAATGAAAGGTGTGCCATTTCTATATCAACACCAGATAGGTAATGACTGTTTTCAAACAGTTTTTTCAGGCACTTGCCCACTACTGGTCGGCCTCACACGTGATTGGTTAAGCCACCATTGCTGTGTTGGGCTGGTTGGAACGCTCATACAAACTGAGCAATGTGACTAGCACTAATTATAGCTCAACTAGGACAAAGAAAAATATACACACTTTACCTTTAAGTATATTTTTGAAGTGTTCTTAAGATTAACCACTAGATGTGCGTCCTCAGAAAACCAAGGGAGTAAAACTCCAAAACGTTGTGGCAATATATAATGTCACAAATTGTCTATTTAAAACACCACAAGTATGCGCCTCTGAAAACTCAAAATAAATGCATAAATTAAGTTCCAGGTTCAAAAGAAAAAAATATTAGTGCCCTAGTGCTGCCATGAGAGGAACAAACAGCCTTGGATACAAATGATACAGTGTGTATATGCTTATGTTAAGCTTCTGTGAAACACTGCATTGGCTTGTATATGGACATGTGTATCGACAGTCTGTGTTAATAAACATTGTGCTCACATTTCATCCTTTCACTCAGCTGGCTGCATATAGCTACACATATGATAAATGACGGTACAAAATAAGGTGACCGGGTGACCGGGAATATGATACATGAGTGTTTCAAACTAGCATTTCTTGTACATAGTTGTGTGTCGTGGAAATTTAGCATAACAGTAAAGCAGCCCAGTGGTCTACTGAAGGCAAAGTCAGGAGAACATGCCTTAAAGAACCCAAACTAGAAAGAAAAGAACCGCAGTAGACAGGACAGATGAATGATATGTAATCTGAGAATAACATTTGTTCCATATATTTACTATAACGCATGGATTTCAAAACAGAAGGAATGTTTTATGTAATCCATTGTCTATGTTATCTGTTGTTCTTGAACAATGCTTAATGAGGGCTAGCATGTTTCTGCTATTCTACACAGAATTATACAATTTATATGGGCATAAATAGATCAATGTCTAATTATGTACAACCACAAAAAATAAAGGATCATGTATTTTCAAATAAAGTGTTCGGGTCATTTTTAACACCATAAAAAGTTGCTCTATTTTACAGCACAAGTACAGCAGCTCAATATCAATTCGAATGTGATGAGATCTAAGTTTCACAGTTCAACTATAATGAACTATAATTGACTGTACAGCAGCACCAAAAACACTTTAGCCTTTAAGAAACACTTGCATTAGATTACAAAATGTTACACCAAATCATTGGCAACCAAATGCAGAGAGACCTTTTTGTAAAAACTTAACCTGAGTTTGTTACCCTATGTAGTTGCTTTGAACTGGCGTTATGTTAGTGGAAGCATGAAGTCAGTTTTTTCTAAGTTAACCACAGTTGTTGTTCAAGCATTTAGTTGTCAACTAATACAACTAGTCACATTTCTTTTTCTAATGCAATGTTTACATGCTTAAATGATGCCAATGTGAACACAAAAAATGTGGTTACCAAGCAAACCATATCCCATTAAATTAACGATTGGATTGTTTAATTATGGACTCCCTTAATGGTTTGTTTCTTCAATAAATCATAAATATGGTGACAAGCTGTATTTAAGACATCACAAACTAATGAAGTGATATCACTTGATGCAGTGTATTTGAAAAATGATTCAGGGTAATTGAAACTAATTTGCTTTGCACCACAGATACAGCTAATAGAGAGTGAAGCTCTATATAAAAATAGCTAAATGAAAAAGATATCATTCATACAGTATGAATGAAAGACCTTCAGCGAGACTTTCTGATTAGATCTATTCATCTCAGTCAAACATCCACAATGAGCCTCAGTTACATCAAAATTACACAAAAAACATCAATTTAACCCTCAGATACCGACTGTAGTAAAATGTTAACACATGTACAAAGCATAAGTATAACATAACAGCAGCTTATAGTCTAAAATTTTACAGCAAAAACAACAGAAAATATGTATAATTAAATAAAATATTTTATACAGTTCAATTCAAGCAGCAGAACATGACAGATTGTTGCATAGTGTGACCGCGCTATAAGATGGTCTTATTGTAAAACTTTACACTCTGTAAAAAAATTGCTCTTGCTCAATAATTGAGACAAACTTATTGATGTTTCAAACTTTTACCAGGAAGCATTTAATAGAGGTCAATGCAATTGTGCTGTAAACCTTGAAGTTTGTATTTTGCAGAAGAACATAAATAAGGTTTTACAGGTGAGTCTTTGAAAATATCATAAAATCATGACTTTTCAGAGCGTCAAATGACTGCTGACACAAACATTCAAAGTTTTCTCACTTAGTCTTAACTTAGGTTCCTTTAAAAACTCTACATAGGTGCTTGTTAACAGTGATTAAATTTTGCAGTGATTTAAATTTCTTCTAAAATTCTCCTCAGATTTTTATATTGAGTGGCTCCCTAAAACGACCAGTAAAATAATACATCAAAAACATTTATGTTTGGACTCTGAGGTTCAATCTTGCAGTGAATTACAGGACAATGTAGCGGTAAGCAGAGTTCCTGAGGTAACATAAAATATAACGGGTTGTGAATTCTCAACCAACTCTCCTGTGATCAAACCCATCAATCTTGCTCACCTCGGTGTGTTTGGAGTGTAAGCAAATCCTGTCAGCCAATGAGAATGGCCACGTGAATACAGATGTATTCTCCCACATTCCTGCCCTTTAAGTTTCATCTGTTTTTACTGGCTTCACTTCATCTGTTCTGGACAAAAGGCTGTGATAAAAATCAATGGCACTTCACCCACCATTCACCTATATATAGATTACAGAGAAAGAGAGCGGATGGCCCACTATATAACTTGAAATGAACACTTTACACTATTTGAAGCTGCATTACAGAAGTACAAATAATAAATGTAAATCAAATTCGAGAGGTAAAGTCCTCAGGCAAGAGAACACTGTGTGTGTGTGTGTGCGTGTGTTTGTGTAGCGACCCAGCTTTTCAGAAGCTCTGTGCCTCCCACACGTTTTCAAACACGTTTTTGTTGTAGAATCTGTTAGTGTGAATGCGTATGTGTGCATCAAGGGATCTCTGGAGGATCTTGCATCACATAATTCATCCCACACACACACCTGACTTTACACACACAC